>JASCZW010006991.1:0-76949 GCA_034211315.2 Aedes japonicus | reverse complement strand
AAAACAACAACAAACTCATTTATAGGGGTCCATAATAGAAATCTAGTCGAGCACCTCGTCTCGACACTTGTCACTGTCGATACGAGCAAAATTGCACATTACAGAAGCCGACTGAACGGTTGTGAATGATCGTTCAACAACTGACCAAATCTTTACGTTGCTGCAGATCCTCCAAAAGTGTCGCGAATATCAAGTCCCTACACACCACCTATTCATCGACTTCAAGGCCGCATACGATACTATTGATCGTGAAGAGCTATGGAAGATTATGGACGAGAACGTTTTTTCCCGGGAAACTGACCAGAATGATCAAGGCTACGATGGATGGTGTACAGTGTTACGTGAAGATATCGGGTGCGTTATCGGACTCGTTTGAAACACGCAAAGGACTTCGACAAGGCGATGGTCTTTCCTGCCTCCTGTTCAACATTGCGCTAGAAGGTGTTATGAAACGTGTGGACTTTAACATGCGGGGTACGATTATCAATAAATCCGGTCAGTTCATCTGCTTCACTGACGACGATGACATTGTCGGCAGAACGTTCCAAGTGGTAGCTGAAACGTGAAGCGGAAAAGGTTGGATTTCAGGTGAATGCGTCGAAGACTAAGTATCGCATAGGCAGAACTGTGACAATTGACGGAGATGAGTTCGAGGTGGTGGATGAGTTTGTGTACCTCGAATCATTGGTTACGTCGGATAACAACTGCAGCAGAGAAATTCAGAGATGCATTCTTAACGGAAGTTGTGCCTACTATTGACTCCACAAGATCTTAAGGTCTGGTAAACTTCACCCCCGTACAAAGTGTACCGTGTACAAAACGCTGTTAAGACCGGTAGTTCTCTACGGGCACGAGACGTGGACAATTCTCGAAGAGGACGTGCAAGCACTTGGAGTTTTTGAACGACGCGTGCTCAGGACCATCTTTGGCGGTGTTGAAAGTTTCATGAAAGTTTTCTCCGGATCTTCTTTCTGGAAAGTTCCATTCTGAACTTGTGGCAACTTTCATCATAAACTTCTGAGCAGTCGCTCCTGAATTGCTTGGACCTTCACATCCTAAAGTTCAAAATAGTTTCTTTCAGACTTTCTGAGAAGTCTGAGAAGGGAATTTCTTTCTGAACTTCTTATAAGTCCTATCGTGAACACTGAGGAAAATCTTTTCTAAACTTCGGGGAGTCCTATTCTGAACTAAATTAACTAGGTTAGTTTCATCCTAAACTTCGAGGATGCTAAGCCTCCAAGTTCTGGGAAGTATTACCTTGACCCTCACGAATGTTTGTTGCCTGAGATAATCTTGCTTGAAGTGCCCCCTATACTTAAGAGAAGTCCCTTCCTGTGCAGATGTTTTTTTTTTGAGGAATTATTTTTCTAATCTTCTGGAAAGTCTCCTCCAGTACTTTGACGAATCCCCCCAAAATATTCCTTTCTAATTCTCTAGGGAATTTACTAACATTTTTAGGAAGTTCACATGATTTTCAGTAACTTTACTGAATTTTGAAGAAACAAGTTACTCACGAGAAAGCTGTCTTGGCCCTTGGGTTAAATTGAGTTTCCGTAATGAGCGCTACATGTCCAGGAAGATCCTAACCAATTCTTCCGGAGCATATAGGGTACAGTACTGCAGGACGAATTCACCCATTTTCGTCAAGAAAGGAAGGAGCGTTTTCACTCATCTGGGAAACCGTAGGAGGCTCCGATGTTGGTGCAGGGGGCGTTGAATTTGGTCGTCGGGGCCACGGCGGGCGACGTAGCTTTGCTACCGCTGGTTGCTGTTCTGGTGGAGGGCTGGGAAATCGCTCGGAAATCGCCGGCTGGAGCTCTTCTTCCAGGGAGGTTTCGTCTGGATGCTTCCTTCTGAATTTTCTTACATGCCTCACACTTGGGGCAATTCTTGTCCGATGCCTTGAGCCCACCGCAACAGTTGACACATTTGTACTTTGCAACGTCCTCGTGAGGGTAATCCGTTGTGATGTGTACATAACGGTGAGAGCCTCGATAGCCTTCCCAGGTCATGATCATGTCGTTGAGCGTACGCACTTCTTTTCGCTCGTTCAGTAAAGTGAACCCTTTTCGGAAGTGGATAAGGTAGAGGCAATCGCGATAGTCTTCACTGAACTTTCGGAAGATAACGTGGATGGCCACCGGTTGCAGCTTGTAGTGCGTAAAGGGCGAACACGAAATTATTGCGACACATTCAACAGGGCATAACTTTTTTACCATTGGGTAAAAATCAACCAAATTTTGCACACTTTCTCATTGATGTGTATTGTTGACATAATGTCAAACTCGAAGTCGTGTTTTTCGATTCAACGAAAATGGAGGTAAACCAACGCGAGAGAACAAATTCTTTCCAAACACCTGGAATTTCCTGACCTGTCGCACCGGCAGTTGGGAAAAATGTTGAACATTCACCATTCAACCGTCTCCAGAGTGTTGAAGCGGTTCCAGGAGCGGTTGACGTTGGACCACGGCAAAGGAGCTTGAAGAAAACCGGGACCGGAGAACAAAAAGACGGAAGGAAAGGTGAAGCGGATGATTAAAGCAAATCCCTACGTCTCAAGCCGTGATTTGGCTAAAAACGTATATAAAAGCCGATTCTAAGCAAATTCCGGGGTTGGACATTTTCACCGACATGAGCAAGTTCTATGTGGACGACAAATTTAAGAAGAAGAAAATGTCGAAGTTCGCCTCCAAATATCTCATTTGGCAGGCCATCTGCTCTTGCGCACTGAGGAGTGAGCCTTTCGTGACAAAGGGCACTGTAAATGGCGAGATCTACAAATCTGAGTGCCTCGAGAAGCCCCTTTTGCCGCAGCACGACGAAGCTCCGCTATTTTGGCCCGATTTGGCATCATGCCACTATTCTAAAAGTGTCCTGGAGTGGTATGAGGCCAATTCTGTCCATTTTGTTTCAAAGGACATGAATCCGCCAAACTGTCCGGAGCTGCGCCCGGTGGAGCAGTACTGGGCAATGATGAAGCGGGAGCTTCGGAAGAGCAAGAAGACAGTCAAAGACGAGAAGGACATGATAAGAAAATGAAAAAAACTGAGAAACTGGTACCGGATGACACTGTAAAGACTTTGATGGAGGGCATCAAGCGAAAATGCGTTCAATTTTACACTCAAGGCTCCATCGATTAACTTTTTTTTTTTTGAGTTTTGAAGTAAATATATGTATAAAACTACCCTAAAATTTTGGTTTGATTCTAAACATTATAAGAAAATTGGCATGACATTTTCGGTGTCGCAATAATTTCGTGTTCGCCCTTTATGTCCGATGAGAAAAGGTTAAACAGTGGACCTGGTAGAATTCCCTGTCCTGTCCAACATAAAATGTCTGATTATCTTCACCAGGAAGATGGGAAGATTGTATCAAAGGCCTTTCGATGTCGAGAAGTGCCGTGGCAGATAATTTTGATACAGACTTGTTCCGCCTGAGAATGTTGATGACTCGATTAAGCTAGTGGATGACCACAACGGAAGCCAAATTGTTCGTCGAACACGATGTTGAGCTCGTCGGTAGATGAAAGAAGCCGACGGTAGACCGGTTTCTCAAACAACTTGGATAATCCTGAGAGAAGGCTGATAGGAATGGCTTCTGGATGGGAATGACTTTTGCTGACTTCCAACACGAGGGGAAGTAGCTAAGTAGCATGCATTGGTTGGAGATGAATGTCAGATGATTGTAGAACTGGGGGCTCAATTGTTTGAGCTCCAAGTTCATGATGTTGTCGAAACCTGGGGCCTTCATGTTCTTTAACGTTTTGATACAACAATTCGTCAGCTGAGATCTTCAACTCTTCCGAGAAGTTGTTGGGACGTAGATGGATGTTGTTTACAAGCTCGCTAACGGCAGCTTCGTGTGGATTGGCGATGTATTGTCCGAAATTGTGGGAGATGACGAAGTGTTGACATATCTCAGCAGCCTTCTCTGTAGTAGTTCAAGTGATCCCTGGAGCCATTGCTGTCTAGTGGAATCAACGGTGGAGGTTTAGATTTCAAAAAAGTTGTCACTTCCAAAACGGCTTTGCACAATCTGAAAAAGAGAGCGGATCTTGTCGGCAAAATCGTTATTTCTGAGGTCCACCTTTTTGGCCTCAATAACTTAATAACACTCTCGAAAAGGTTAGCTACCTACGACAGCCTCCCGGATTCACCGGTATGGGACACGAAAGATAAGTTTACCGCCTCAGGAAGAGCTAGTTCTGCCTTAAGCAGACTGCAAGATCCTGGAACCAGAAGTTGAATGAGGAGTTGACTCGATTTGGGTTAACAATAGGAGCGAATCCAATCCGTGCTTGTACCGGAAGATAGAAAACCAACCTATGGTGTTATGTGTTGGTGTTCGGTAGATGACATGATCATAGCCAGGAAGAACGAGAAGATGATCACCATGTCATCATTGGGCAACGTACATTGGTATCTTCGGTTAGAAATACTACGTCTCAGGTACGGCGATTTCCTCATAAACCAAATGAAGTATATCGATTTTCTAGAAATCGATTGAAATTGGTTTCATTTACCGCACTGCTCTGTGAACGTAGATATGGCTGATTTTACCCTGATTCCCATAATAGTTTTGTGTTTATCGTAAATTTCTTTGGTCGGAGCTACTCAAGATCAATAAATTAGGCCTAGTCCTTTGTTAAATTTGCTGAGAAATCGATTGGAATTGGTTTCGTCTACCGCACAGTTGATCTTGTGTAACTCCGACCAAAGAAATTTATGATAAACACAAAACTATGAGGGGAATCAGGGTAAAATCAGCCATATCTACGTTCACAGAGCAGTGCGGTAAATGAAAGCAATTTCAATCGATTTCGAGAAAATTTAACAAAGAACTAGCATTATTTTATTGATCTTGAGTCACATCGAGCAAAGAAAATTGTGAAACATATGAAAATATTAGAGAAATACATTAATTGTTATGTTATGTATTCTCCGTGCGAGGAGTAACGATTATGATGTAGAAGGAGATGTTCGCTCATCACCATGAGGCACCAAGAGTGAACAACAATGTTTTTGGCTAGAATGAAAGATGTGAAGAGAAAGTGTTTAAAGGTCCGTCAGGTAGGAAAATTAACAGATGTTTTTGAAAATTGAGCGAAAGGGCATGTATCCAATGGTACTCGAACCATGGACGTCAATCTTTGCCTAACATCCCACTGCGGGGTAGGTTGTAGCGACGGAACAAGTCCGCCACTTCAACCGCCTGTTGATGCTGCATGTGTAGTTTCGTCTAGTTTAGTTTAGTGACAGTTTAGTAACCGTTTAGTGTGTTACTTGCATTGCTAAAAAAAAACGCACATCAAAACAAAATCTTATTCGGCCAAATGAGACAGATCAGTCACTTGTTTTCGGGCAATCGATTGAGTCGACCAACTCGACAAAATTTCTTCGATCTCGTCATCTGTAATAGCAAAATACAGCGCCAACATTAGATTAGGGCGAATCTGCTTTTGTAAACAATTGCTTTCGTAGTCATTTTCTCCTGAACAAAAGGTCATAAATACAAATTAAGCACTATTTAAGGAAGAAGAGCTGTATCTCTATCCCTTGATATATTCAATTTCAAGAAATTGTATTCAATTTACGATAAATTAGCAGGCAAAGTGTTTGTTTACAAAAGCAGATTCGCCCTAATCAAATGTTGGCGCTGAATATACCTTTCTAGCAAAGTGACGGTCGACTCGAATTCTATAATTGGCCCTACACTCCCGCTTTATTTTCCTCAATTTTTGAGTACAGTTGTATACTATCTCTACTTTCTCTCACGGAAATGTTACTTAACTTTCGTCACAGAAAACAGACATCCAGGCTCGAACATTTTTCTTCCAATTTACTGTGTAAATTTTCAAAAGCAAACCGTTGGAAAAACAACGCCGCCTAGCTAACTACGCATTTTACTGAAAAACTTTTACGTTTTACGGTGAAATGGGTAAAAATTTCCACAGGAGGAATAACAATAATAATAAATCGTACCCATTAATGGGTAAAAGAAGCTTACCGTGTATGTCGACAACATGTCATTCATTGGTAGCATGAATTGGTAACGTTTAAAAATGACAGCTAGATGACAGCAGTTGACATTTTGTTCTGCTGCTGGGGAGTTTAGCATTTAGAATGCTGATTAAATGCTTGATTGAAAATGCGAAGGAAAAAAAAATAAGACCTATTTTCAATTTTGGATTTTATTCATTTACCGGTTATGCCTCTTATATTTTTGTTCTCCTGTACTGATAATGATGACCGTTTCTTTCTGTTTAAACCCCCTATTTTTCTTATGAAACACAAATTCGCTGCAGTTTTCACATTTCCTAAGATGGAATTCGACGTGTTTTTACACCGCGTCTTTATCCTCTAACCTATATGGAACGTATTGAAACGGTGTTAATAATTTGCCCAATATAAACTTCAATGTCCCCAGGTAATCAATAAGCATTGAAATATGCTCTAATTCTGCATCATACTTGCATTTACGATTCTTCTTGCTGTACCTTGGCTGGCTGAATGCAAAGCTGTGGTAAAATACCATACGCAAAGCAACCGTAACGTAAGTTGTCTTATATCTGCATTTTTTATGCTTGATATATTATTAGAATAACGCACTGAAAATGCTTAGTTAAATTTGTTAACAAATCGATAATTGTCCGAATGTTCGAAGCGTTTCATCATCCTCGTTTACTCCTGCATCAGGGCTATAATAGTCCTCACTTTGGTGATTGATTCATCTTCATCCAAATTCTGCAGGCCATCTATAAACATTTGTAAACCACTTTACTTAAGCATTTTCAGTGCGTTATTCTTATAATATATCATGCAACAACCAGCAGATACCAGACAGCTAATATTACGGTAGCTTAGCGTATACTATTTTACAACAGCTATGCATTCAGACAGCCAATGTACAGCAAGAAGAATCGTAAATGCAAGTATGATGCAGAATTAGTGCATATTTCAATGCTTATTGGTTACTTGGGTTATATAAACTCTGATCAATTCACGTAACAGCCGAGAAGTGCTAGGATTATCTAAAAGCTTTAAAGTATGCAATTGAATAACATAATATTTAAAAACGATTTCTAGAATAAATCAAAGATTTTTTAATCTATCTTCACAGTATCATCGGTTTCCCCCAAAAAGCTTATCAAAACAACCATAGTAAAATGTATCCTTTCCCCCAGATGATAAGTCTGAATATTCAGATCCCCAGTAAACATGCCCAAAATTTCTATATAACAGGTTTCTCTAAAATGTATCTGTATGAGCTATTTTCATTTGCCTGTGCCAATCATGACCAATCTGAGCAATCGAAATACTATTCGGAACCGGAATTTGCTACCAAATTGTTTTAAAATCCATAACAATCACAATTCCGGGAGCTTCCTCATTTCGAACTAGTCAGCGTTTTCCGAAAAATACAGTGGCTGTAAAAAACTAAGAGAACCATTCGTTATTCAGAGGAATGGAATGAAACGAACAACTTGAGGTTATTATCAGCATACCAGACGAGCAACACCACTTTCTACCCGGCACCAGCATCACCCGCACCAAAAATGGCCACTTTTCGGTTCAAAAGCTGAAATATTACTCATTAATTGGTACAATCAAGCAGCGTGTAGCGTTTTGGAACGGTATTTTTCTTGTTCCAAATTGCTCAAGGAAAAGATCAAAACATATACCAGATTTAAAATGATGCAAAACAGATCCGGTATAAAACAAAATTTACAACACCGGTGCAGCAATGTTTTTGCGTTTGATCTAAAAAATAAATCCCATCCACGATTTGAACCACCGTTGAAGATGCCCTAATAGTGTTAAACAACAAAACAAATTCTTTCAAACATTTCGCAATAGTAGATTCATCCTCTGCCACAGGGACAGGAGTTCCAGCTAAATCATTACACTCAGTAAATCCTATTATCGGCCTGAGCACTGTGGAAAGTAGTGATACATATTTATAGAGAAAACAAAAAGCGACTCCCACACTCTTCATCAATTCAACCATGGCCTGCTGTGCTAGGATGGAGCCTGCAGCGAAAATCCCATTTCACAGACAGGCACCATTGAGAGTTGCTATCATCGAATGGCAACAGCAGCAGCAACAACAACAAGGACCGTCCACCGTCCGGGACCGCGGACCCCGGCGAGGGTACCTGTTTTCATTTGCTGTGGTCGTGCTATCAACATCAACAGCCACACAGAAGAACATCCTTTCACCCCCTCCCCGCCAAATAACCAGGACGCCCGAAGAACGAGGACGACGCTTTGTAAGTTCATCACAGAACAGGAACGAGCGGCCGTATCGAGGAAATGGGCAGAGTGGCGGAAAAGCTCTTTTCGCCCATTATCATTCGAGGTTCGCTTTTCACTGCGGCCGGCGACGCTACATGGAGTGTAGGATAAAACCGTGACTCGTCTCTGGGCATGGGTTTGGGTTTGGAACGAGACGGGAGGCGGAGGATGGGTTCAGGGCAGGTTTGCTTTTGTGGTGAAAGATAAAAGAAAACTACTCCCGGTGGAGCTCGTTACAGGAAAATATTAAAAATGGTTCTGTATGGTATCTGTGAATATGAAATGAAAAATGAATAGCGAGAGCAGTGGCAGCACAAGTAGGTTCCAAACCATGCCAACGCACGAGAGGTATTCAGATCCCGAGCTCCGGCAACCGGCGTTTGAATAGGTGATAGAAGCTGAGGCAGGAACCGACGCAGAGCTTCCGGGAGTGATTTTGCACCAGTCGGGGATGAGTTGGTGAAAAAAAAGAAGTATGAATAGGGCTCAGAGTGCTGAGGAGGAGAGATGGAGCATTTTGGTGAAAGTATGGTCGCTTTTAGAAATGAAATATTACGACAAAGAACTACTGGAGCTCAGGTAGTGTGGGAGATCCTGTCGGAGAAAATGGCAGCATATGAAAAGTGAACTTCATTTGATGGTTCTTGACTGGGAGATTGAAAATTGAAACGAAACCTTTATGGGATATGCAAGCAGATGTCCATTTAAGATTTCAGAATTCGTCAATGCATACTCTTGAAAACAGACGCTTTAAAATTGAATTACTGTTCAAACTTCACATGGGTCCGATTCCATCAATGATTACCACGGTAATTAACCTGTAGATCATTTTTCCTCCAGAAACACAACCGTGAATAAACTTCTTGACTTCATTAAACTCTCGTTAGAAAGATTGGACTGTTTTTATTTTCGATTTCCGTTATCTCTCTAATGCCCATAATCACATAATGACTCTTGAGAAATCTTCCCCTCGATGGACTGAATGGTAAATGAACTGATTGCACATTTGCACCCTTCGGGAGGGTGAATATGTTTAAAGATGTTCCGTAGCATTCAGGGCGAACCCTTTGTACGAGGCAATACATGTTACAGTCGACACCCTTCTTGTTGCTGCATGTTGTTTTTTCAAACGGTTGTAGTTGGTTTAATCGTGTCAAGATAGGGTTGATTCTAAGTTTGGTAGAAAACAGATCAAAACCATTCGACGTTCTGCTTCAAATTTGTGAGTTGTGAAACGGGACATATTCTTCTGAATTTTGCATCCATTGAATGATAAAAAGAAATTAAGTTTCATCAGCAGTAGTTTTCGCAGCCCTTCTCTGCTGTTTAAAATCACACTTGAAATTAACTGACTCCAGTTAAATTTATCTAATCGAATAAAGCAATCCTACCTGGATAAGCTGGAACATTTCGCTTACCCTGACGTCTACGCCCAAATAACATTGCCAAAACCATACAGCTTTATTAGGTTTTATTAAAGTTTTATGAAAGCCACTAGAAATCAGTTTGGTTTTATTATGGCAGTAAGAGATACCAATTGGTTTCATATTTTAGTCAGGTTTATGAGAACATGCTCTGCTTGTTTGCAACGGTCTTAAACCCTTCCCTAGTAACAATTTTAGATTTATTCCAGCCGTATAGCACTCCTCCAGGCTTTGTTACTAAAACTACATTCAAAACTGTTTTGTCCACCAACACCTCCTCTATGAATCTTTAAAGCGGAAATGTGTACAAAGTGGCCCACTCTATAGATGGTTGTGTAAACAAATTAATAAATCCTTTACAAGACCATAAAGATTTTGAAAATGTTCTAGTGAAAGATTTTACCACTTGAGAACCTTCATAAAACCTGTTGGCTGCCATCAAAACCAGCATAGAGCCAAACGTCAAACTTCACGGTGATATCGTGATTGGTTTTTGTTGTTCTGTTTGTTCGATTCTCTGCTCTTCTGATTAATTTAGCAGTAAATAGCAGTAAATAATGTCAAAGAAAAAAGTTTAAGTTGATTTTTTTAACAACATATTACGCTGAATGTTGGCACGATAAGAGCCGAAAATCAATGCGCCTCGGAAATTTTGCGAGTTTGTAATAACAAAAACAAATATGTTCGATAAGTTAATCATGAATGTCCTAATAAATAATGGAATTCAATAAAGTTCTAAACAAATGTCAAAATTGATCTACAATCTGCAGAGCATTTGCATTACATTTAAAAAAAAATTGCATTTTTTTTACATTTCAACTATTTCTGATATTTCCTTATGACGATCGGAAAAAAATCACAGTTTTGCCAAATAGCCAATTTTGGCATTCACAATGACTACTATAAAACTATTTGGTCGTGTGGAGACTTCCCTCAATACCAATTTGCCGTTTAAGGCATTTACTGGCAGCACAATGGTTTTAAAATGCTTTTTCAACTGACCATAATAAGACAATGTAAATGAGTCCTATAACGGTATTTCAAAACAGCATTTTACGAGTGCATAAAGTCAGTAAAAGGAATTTGAGAACACAAGGTTTTAAAATCGTAGTAAACAAGGTGTGAAAGTTCTTTAAGCCTGACTAAAGTATGAAACCTGTTGGCATCTTTTGGTGCCATAATAAAACTAAATTGATTTCTAGTGGCTTTCATAAAACTTTGATAAAACTTAATAAAGCTGGATGGTTTTTTCGCAATGTTACTTGGGTAAAGATGCTTTGGAACTGCTTACTAGTTACCTGGGAAGAGCAGCATGTCAAATAGACATTGTACAAATGGCGACCGTCATGAAATATTCAGTCAATTGACTATAACGGTCATTACATATTGCAACGTAAGCCTTTGACACCTTTTGGGCTGTCCCTTGTAGTTTATTCTACGGTTACGGCCAAGTTCCCAGGTAGCTATCGTTAGGCCACTTGTCAGGGTGATGAAGCATTTTTATAAAATGATCAATTAGTTAAAGATTTAAAGGGTGTGTTAAAGATTTAAAGGGATGAAATTGCCACACACAAAATTGATTCGCAAAATTCGAGTTTTCATCCGATTGCCATCAAATTTTCAGGGATTGAGAAATAACTATTAAACTTCATTTTACCATTTTACTCGTATTTTATTTACAGTCCATACGCAAATGCCCGCACCTTGGCCTTAACCCCGGCCATAAGATTCTGCACAACCTGTGAATCAATTGTTTTTTGCATGTAAACCCATACTTTCTTCAGTTCCTCGACTGTCTTCACTACCTTAGGTCGTTTAAGAAGGTGCTGCTTCATAATCTCCCAGTACTTCTCGATGGGGCGGAGCTCCGGAGTGTTGGGAGGGTTGAACATTTTCGGCACGAAATTGACCTTATTGTCCGCATACCACTTCAGCACGTCCTTGGAGTAGTAGCATGAGGCCAAATCCGGCCAGAAGATTGTTGGGACGTTGTGGGCCTTCAGGAGAGGAAGCAGCCGCTTCTGGAGGCACTCTTTTATGTACACCTGTCCGTCCATCGTGTCCTGAGTCACGAAAGGTGCACTCCGCTTCCCGCACGTGCAGATGGCTTGCCAAACCAGGAATTTCTTCGCAAATTTGGACATCTTCTGAGTGCGGACATGCTCCGGAACGCTAAACTTATCCTTGGCCGTGAAAAACAGGTTGCCGGGGATCTGTTTGAAGTCGGCCTTCACATATGTTTCGTCGTCCATGATGCAGCATTCAACTTTCGTCAGCATGTTGAGGTACAACTTCCTGGCACGGGTTTTGGCGGACTTGTTCTGCTTCTCGTCGCGATTAGGGGCCTTTTGTACCTTGAACGTTCGAAGCCCAGCCTTAGTTTTGGCCTTCTAGACAAAACTTTGGCTTAGGTGCAGCTTCTTAGCCACATCCCGAACGGAGGCGTTCGGATTTCGGTTGAAGGCCCCAACTACGCGGTTGTGGTTTTTGGTGTTGTACGGAATACTTTTCCCTTCACTTCTGGGCTTCCGATCGGTGGTCAACCGTTCCTCGAACCACTTAATCACTCGCGACACCGTGGAATTTCGCGATTCCCAACGTTTTAGCGATGGAACGATGCGAGAGATCCTTGTTCTCGTGATGAATGCGCAAGATTTCATCACGCACGAGCTGTTCTTTCGACTCCATTTCCACGAGTTTTGATTACAGGACTATCAAACTTGCAGGATATAAATAATGCACTATGAACTAAATCCACCCAAATTTTCATTAAATTCTACCCAACGGTTAAAAAGTTAGAGCAATTTCATAGTGTGGCAATTTCATCGTGGACACCCTCTAAGAAAAAAAATGTTCCAGGATTTTATAGTTTTCGCCCCAAATCGTATTCGGAGTTGGCAGCACCTTCTCAGATTACAACGAAACTTTCTGAGTGTGTAGACCATGACTATATAAGCCACTTTGCATACTGAGTTTCTTCATTGTTTTTTTCTAGACTGTCTTTAGAAAAGGGCTCAACTTTTTTTTTATCGATTTTTTTTCAAATGTGATTAATGAAAAAATGACTACTCATACAAAAAAGTATTGTATGGGTGATTATCACAAAGTATAGTTTTAAGAAAATAAAATTGAAAAAAAACCAAAATGAGCCCTACACTGAAAAAAATTATAAATCGTATTCGGAACTCTATCGTGACTAGGGATGCAAAATGGTGAGTCGCAAAGGAGCGTGCGTCCTCGCAACATAGCTCTGGTCTCACAAGTTCCTACCTCATGCTTCCACGGGTCTATAGATGACAAATACCGCCAGCTAAGGGTTGCGTACTTAGCTGGAAGTGCAGCATGGGCACTGTTATCCTTCTGACTTTAGCTAGATTGAGGAGGGGCGTGTCGAGCGTCTGTCCACCAAGGAGGTGCGGCTCAGTAAGAAACGCTGTATCGCGTCAACTATACATGAGGTGGCAGTCGCACCAAGGCGATAAACTAGTGATAAACTTTCCTTCATTACATTAATATCAAAATTTTCGATATTTCAGAGTTTATATCACCTTACTTCGCAGAAGAAGAGGCAAATAGCAGCATTTTATTTTAATATATTTAGTATCTCATTACAATATCGTATTATTTTCATCATATCACTACTGCATATTTATCATATTATTATGTATTTAAATTATTTATCAATAAAAAAAAAATTTAACGATTGACAGGTTAGTAGGTAGACCAGGGAAGCTAAGATTATTATAAAAAAAAATACTCTACATTATTATATGAACATCCCTACATTAAAATCACTACATAAAATAAAAAGGGTTGGGAAGGGACCATCAGAGCACCGGATTGAAGCGATTTGGATGGGGAGAGTGGAATTGCCAACTCCCTGTCATTAACATTTCATGAACTGATGGCGAGCTCTTCTACCCACTCATTGGGAAGTCCTCACGTGTGATGGCTTGTTCGACATTAGGTTGTAGGATTCTAGTATTGGAAGGAGATTCTCATTATCCCGCGGATTACGCGTAAGTGTCTCTGCTTACGAGTCCGCCCATCCGTTTTTGGCCCTTCAGACAGTGTTAAATTGAATACAGGCAGATGTCGAACTTGATCAAATTATTCGTAGAGGACGATCCACTGTCTTATGGCTGTGCCTGCAACGATGAGTGGTATCTTTTACATACATACATACATACATTCGGAACTCTATCGTGACTTATCAATCCACGATATGTCTCACAAATACTCCTCGATTCGTCGATTTCTTGGGTATATCCCATGGAATGAATTTTGTCTATTATCCTTGATGACATGGTACGTAGGTTATGACGGTTGCACTTTGGATTGTTTATTTTTGCACAGCACTTGAATCTGTTGAATTTTGATTTACACGATTGGTCCATTATGACACTTTTCAGAACTGCTTTTAATAATCTTTCGCAAAGAGAAGTAACACGTTGAATGTCATTGATTCATTTTCTTGTTTAGTTTATGTTTGGTTTTGGTACAACTCTTGATTCATTTCTTTCGATTAGGTAGTTCGATTCTACTAAATAGCCTTTTATTGCCTTTTTAGATGACTACATAGTCGTATAACCTTCACTGGTTTAGTTTTTGATAACAAAATACACTGAAAAAAAAATCAATGGGACATGAAAAAGTTTTTGTTAAAAAAACTGTGTTTCCTTAAAAGTGCCCATCTTGTGATGTATGAACGGTTGGTAGGGAACATAATAACCTATCATGAGTCAAAATTTCATCGAAATCCAGTATGGTTTTTCTTTTAAATCGACTTTGAATGTTTTTCAAATGATTTTTTTCAATGTAGGGCTCCTTTTGGTTTTTTTTAAATAATTTTTATTCTTAAAACTTGACCAATTTTGTGATAATCACCCGTACAACACTTTTTTGAGAGTAGTTAGTTTTTTATTAAACACATTTGAAAAAAATCGATAAAAAAAAAGTTTAGCTCTTTTCAAAAGACAGTCTAGAAAAAAAAATGAAGAAACTAAGTATGCAAAGTGGCTTTAAGAGTCATGGTCTACACACCCAGAAAGTTGCGTTGTAATCTGAGAAGGTGCTGTCAACATTTGTTCGAGTTGGTGCGAAAACCGTCATTTATCTTACGTAGTTTAATTCTCAGCTCCATCTGAAAATTGTTTATTGTTTAAGAAAACTGTTGCAACAAATTAGATGATCCCGAAAACTATGAGTTGTAAATTCTTTCCAATTCCAAACGATTCAAATGGGTTTATTCTGCGAGTAGAATAAGTCGAAATGACTCATCAACGTCCCACTCACTTGTCGAGTCGACAATTGCCGAATCGAGTGATTTGACACTCCATTTAATTTGAACGCATTTCATCGTTTGACCATATTAAATTTACTTGAATTAATCAAAAGGTTGAGTTTTAAGATGTTTGTTGGTCGGGAGGCGAAACTATAATCACGTAATTATTTTTCTCTCCACTGCTTTTCTTCTATCATGGCTAACTGGATTATACAGTTTAGCCAAGCCAACATCTATCCCTCAAACTGGATAGCAGTGGATATCTTGATATCTGACTGGCCGCTGGGTTGACCACTCGGAACGTTTAAATACGTTTTGTATAGGCCTGAATGTTTGGATTGGCTGGGAAATATCCGTTCGGCAACAAAATGTCATCTTCTTCGTTTGACATCGATAGATCCTCCGACAGATGCCTGTTGATTTAAGGTAAGGATCGGTAGTTCGTTAGTGTTTGTATTTTCCTATCCCAAGCCATCGATCAAGATGGACAGTGGTTTTGGTACCGGAACGACTTTTTCTATTCTCGATCGACTAGTGAGCGTAAAACCTGACGACCTAAAAGGGCCCACACGATTATCCATCAGGTTGACGTTGATGTTCTAGTTGACACTACCGATTGCTTCGATTAAGCTGGAAACCTCCGCTTACCTGACAGTTGTAGATAGTAATCTGGTTTTGGCGCGGGTGTAACGGGTGTAACGAAAGTTGCCCTCATCGAGCGTCCAAGCATAGTCATGAAGAAGAAGAATATATTTTTTGGGTCAGGAAGTACTAGCCTACCAGTCCCAACATCGGTCCCAAACCTAATGATTCGCTCCTAATAACATATCTCACACCAACACACTCTCAAATATTGTGTCAAAATAACATAGCGAATCAAAACAACAACAAAGATACTGGTACCCAAAGGTACCAAAAAGCGCAAGAATTATTGCAAGGAATAGACTGCAAGGTGTACTTCGGACCTAGGGTCAGTGAACCCATTTCGTGCTGACGGGGTGAACCTAGGTTGGAACCAGTTCCACCCTGCGATACCCGAACTTATTGTCAGTGCAAACCTAAACCCGATACTAGTTAAACAAATAAAACCTTACACATTGACGTTTAACACGCAATAAGCCGATCCAATTTTGATACCCGATCCAGTTTGGAACTGGATCAAAAACGAATTCGCTATAAGATAAGTAGGTCCCATACAAATACGATTTTTTTCTTGGCTCAGTCAGTACTAGCACATCGGTTTAAACTGGCTTTCGTTATCGGATACAATCGGATACCAATCGGAAGGTGATCGTAATGAGACGTTTTGGTGATCTCGTTGGAAGAATTTCCAGTCACTTAGATAAAGAATCCACTCCAAATTAATAGTAAATTCCGTCTACAAGTCCATCGAAATCGATATGAGGGTCCTTTGGCCCGAGGACATCGGTAAGACATTAGTTCTCTACGGCCACGACACATAGACATTGCTTGTGGAGGACCAACACGCCGAAACGAAAGGTGTTGCGTATGATTTATGGTGAAATGCAGATGAAGTTATTCCAGATGGAAGCCGAGAGGAGAGAAAAAAAATAATCCAACGTGGTCCGCAATAAAAATCGCAAAAACGTTGAAAATCGCCAAATCAACCGTGTATGATGTGCTCAAACGTTTCAGGGAGCGAAAGAGCGTGGATCGAGTATCTTAAGGTAAGCGTCGTAGTGGAACATATGATCGCAAGCTGAACCAGAACCGCCAGAGCAAACCCGGGACTATCAGATAATGAAATCCAAGCTACCAAACAGAACGTTGAAGCAAAGTTTCGTTACCAAAACTCGAGCTCGGAAATTGGGCCAGCAGGTTTTGACGAAGTACCAAGGATGCCTACTCATCGAAAAAAATGGATTTCGGACAGCTTCCAGGCCAAATATTCTACATGGCGACGGCACGAGGAGTTGTTCCTGCGAAGATTAAATTTGCTTTTATGTACAAATTTGCCAAAAAAAAACTGATAATTTGGCAAGGGATATGCAGCTGCGGAGCAAAGACCAAAGTGTTCGTGACAAATAAGACGATGGACTCGAAGCTGTACATTCGAAAGAATGACTCAATAATCCCGTACTACCTTTCATAAAGGTCCCGTGAAGTTTTGGCAAGATTTGGCGAGTTGTCACTACATCCTCCAGTCCTTCAGTGTTACCGCTATAATAACGTAGATTTCATCGATAAAAACATAAATCCACCCAACTGCCCCCAGTTCCGGCCCATCGAGAGATCTTGGGCAATAGTGAAGCGGAAGCTTAAGAAAGGTGGGAAAACGGCTCAGGACGCGACTCAGATGACCAAAATGTGAAACAAATGTGCCAAGGAAGTTGACTCCGGAGGTGTGCAGCGTTTGATGGGAGGAATAAAGAAGAAATTGCGAAATGAGTCGTATTGATATGTTTTTCTTAAAGTACAGTTAATTACCTTGATTGATGTATTAAACTTATTTGTACGTCAATACCGAGATACAGATGATTTTGTTATTCCGGATTCTAAATGGACATAGCTTTAAAATAACGATTAATTTAAATAAAATAGTTGGCCAAGCCGCCACTCAAAATGCTTGCATCGACTATTATGACATTTTTCAGCTGAGTGATTTCCTAGTACCAGCATTGCTTGCAAGTGTGAGTGTGTTCGAGAATGTTTTGTTAAGTTTTTTTGTTTCGTCAAAACATGGTACGCAAATGTGAATTTTTATTTTGCTCTAATCGGAAAGGTGAAAACTGTGGAAAATCCTTTTTTAGTTTTCCTCGTGCTGTGGAAAGGTATGAAATTTATTGAGATTAATACTACTATCATATAGAATTCAATGCGCGCAGTGGGTGGAATTTCGCCTGTCAAGGGAGCTTGTGGTGGAGTTTGATGAAAGCGGACAAAGGCGGTCGAAAATTGGAAACTATGCTCTGACCAGTCCAACGTAACAGCTTATAAAACAGTTACAAACCTGAGAAAGGGAAAGCAAAAAAGTTATTGAGTTGTTATCTGTTATGAACATACAATCAATGGTTAGGTTACGTGTTAATGCCTTTCCGTCGCAACCTGCTGCTACGCAACTTATTCCAGAGATTCCTGGTGAACCATCCCATGAAACGGGAATCAAAGTCCAAGAGTTCCTTGCCTTTCCGTTCGTGGTTATCCTGTCTAGGTTGTGAAGCAGCGATTTCTCCAATCACCTTCAAAACAAACGATCGACAGCTAAGCGAGCCTGAAGTAGTGTGCGTGTGTTTAATGAGCACGCTCGTTGCTGTTGCTGTTGCGGCAGGCAAGACAATCAAATATGGTTGATACTGAAAGGTATGCAGAGCGGCCGTCAGATAGCGCAAGTGTTTTAAGGGGACCTTCTTCTGGTTACCTTTAAAAAATCGATTTTTTTTATGAAGAAATGGATTCCTTAATACCTCTAGAACACTCTCCTAAAATATTTTGAAAAGTAAGTTGACATTTCAAGTCGTTTTTGCGAAAATACTTTGCAACTGTTTCCACGATAACTTCAGTAAAAATAGTCGGATTTTCTTCAACTTGGGCTTATTTTGTTCGTCTATTAGTTTTTCATAAGATGAACTAAAATCTTTGACCTAGGTGGTCCGGTTGCATTTCTACAGGGGCTTAAATATTCAAAAAAAGGCCAAAAATAACACTATGTTCTTCAAAGTCCGCTTATTTTTTTTTTTGATCGGATCTTCTTCATTTTAGTGCATCTTATAAAAATCATGTTACTAACAATTCCCCGTTTGATTTTTTGATTTCAGAAACTTCCTTCAAGAGATATCTTGGCAAACAGCTAGAAAAGCCGTTTTTTCCAGCGCCCTCTAGCGGATGCATGTCACATTATTTTGGTAAAAAAAAATTTTTTCAATAATTTTTTGTATTTAATAAAAAATAAAAAAAAATTAACCGTCTATCTTATTTGGTCTCGGCGTGAGAAAAATTCAAAAAAAGAGGTTTTTTCGTGTTCAACCAGGAGAAGGTCCCCTTAACGTATCTAAATTTAAATGTATGACGATGTATAGTAAGGCAATTGTTCTTAGTGTTACATCTGTTTGTCTGCGGTTAAACTAGTTAAATATCGCTTACAGCTAAACTACATTATGAGCTGGTAAAGTACGAGTTTGAATCTCACCCCCAGACAAGTGACGAAAATACCCAAAAGGTATTTGAGTGACTACCACAGGAGATAAACCAGCCCTGGGCTTAAAATCTCGATAATAAAGAAATAAAAACAAAACTTTATTAGCTATAGAAAAAATGTCATCAATTGTTGCATACTAGGCTGAGATAAGGGACACATACCCTAATAATAAGAGCAAATATATAATACTTTTTTGAAAAGATTGCGTAAATATGTCGTTAGAAGTCTCCAACGAGTTTGTGTCGCAGTATTTCCTGAAGATGACCAAATGCCAGTTTCTCTCTCTCTTTCTGACGTCAAAAGACATCGGTTGCTTGCAGCTGTTTCCGATCACGATCACTTAAACACTCTGGATTGTTGTATTATGGTTGCGGAAAAAATAAGTTGAGCAAGCAGAAGAAATCAAGGAACTGAAAAGGGATTTGCGAAAGAAAAATTCGACGACAAGGAAGCAAATATCAATAATCCGAAATCTTCCTACCGAGCTAAAAAACGCACAGAACTTCTCAATCAGAGTAAAGGGCGAACACGAAATTATTGCGACACCGAAAATGTGATGCCAATTTTCTTATAATGTTTAGAATCAAACCAAAATTTTAGGGTAGTTTTATACATATATTTACTTAAACTATTTTACTTTTTTACTATTTAAAAATCAAAAGAAAAGTTAATCGATGGAGCCTTGAGTGTAAAATTGAACGCATTTTCGCTTGATGCCCTCCATCAAAGTCTTTACAGTGTCATCCGGTACCAGTTTCTCAGTTTTTTTTTCCATTTTCATGACATGTCCTTCTCGTCTTTGACTGTCTTCTTGCTCTTCCGAAGTTCTCGCTTCATCATTGCCCAGTACTGCTCCACCGGGCGCAGCTCCGGACAGTTTGGCGGATTCATGTCCTTTGGAACAAAATGGACAGAATTGGCCTCATACCACTCCAGGACACTTTTAGAATAGTGGCATGATGCCAAATCTGGCCAAAATAGCGGAGCTTCGTCGTGCTGCTGCAAGAACGGCAAAAAACGCTTCTCGTGGCACTCAGATTTGTAGATCTCGCCATTTACTGTGCCCTTTGTCACGAAAGGCTCACTCCTCAGTCCGCAAGAGCCGATGGCCTGCCAAATGAGATATTTGGAGGCGAACTTCGACATTTTCTTCTTCTTAAATTTGTCCTCCACATAGAACTTGCTCTTGCCGGTGAAAAACCCCGGAATTTGCTTAAAATCGGCTTTTATATACGTTTCGTCGTCCTTCACACAGCAGCCATATTTTGTCAGCATCTTCTCGTAGAGCTTCCGTGCCCGAGTTTTAGCCGTTGATTGTTGCCGCTCATCGCGGTTTGGGAAGTTCTGTACCTTGTATGTATGTAGTCCAGCTTTGCATTCTGGACGTAGCTCTGCGACATGCCGATCTTTTTAGCAAAATCACGGCTTGAGACGTTGGGATTTGCTTTAATCACTCGCTTCACCTTTCCCTTCGTCTTTTTGTTCTCCGGTCCCGGTTTTCTTCCAGCTCCTTTGCCGTGGTCCAACGTCAACCGCTCCTGGAACCGCTTCAACACTCTGGAGACGGTTGAATGGTGAATGTTCAACATTTTTCCCAACTGCCGGTGCGACAGGTCAGGAAATTCCAGGTGTTTGGAAAGAATTTGTTCTCTCGACTCTCGTTGATTCACCTCCATATTCGTTGAATCGAAAAACACGACTTCGAGTGTGACAGCATGTAAACAATACACATCAATGAGAAAGTGTGCAAAATTGGGTTGATTTTTACCCAATGGTAAAAAAGTTATGCCCTGTTGAATGTGTCGCAATAATTTCGTGTTCGCCCTTTAAAGGGTGAATTTTAGTGGATGCAGTTATACTAGATCAGTTTCAGGAGACATAATTTTACACGAAACCTTAGTTCCCTGACTTTTTACAAACATGAATTACGTCTCATGTGAAATTCATAATTTCTAAGTGTGTACAGTTCAACGTGACATTCGCGAGATCCATTAAATCTTACGCCAAAGAGCGGACTTTTGATCTAACACTACTCATTAGCATAAGCACGGACTGTTTGCCAATGATTTTTTATACTTTTTTGATGGAACATGTTTGCGCAAATATGCCTTTGCCAGAGCCCAAAAAGTTTCAACTGGTCTTGCCTGGGGACAGTTTGGAGGATTCATCTCCTTGGGTACGAATTCGACTCCGATGACTTTGTACAAGGTTACCGTGTCCTTCGGGTAATGCACTGATGCCAAATCCGACCAAAAAAGTGCTGGGCTGTTATGTTTCCGGATCATGGGGAGCAGGCGCTGCTCCAAGCATATCCGAATGGAAACATCAGCAGTCATCATCGACATTCCCACTGCTTGTCAAACCATTATAAAAATTGACATATCGGCATCGTCAATAGTTTGACCAGCACGGAAGTTGTCTAATAATCCGATTTTTGACACGTACCCTTTTTACGGGCGAAAGCTTGCGTGATCATCCGGTCCAGGTTTTATTCCACAGCGCCCGGCTTACGTCTACATTTTTTCTTGTCCTGAAAGGAAAACTTCTCCTCATACTTCCGAATCGCGTTACGTACTGCTCCGATGCTCGCACCTTCCATTTTATACAACTGAATCAGCGAAACGTTGGGAAAAGTGTACCATTTGTGCACGATCTGTTTGTGCTTTTCCGGGAAAATGCTTCGCACTTTCATGAAAAGTAAAGGCACCGGCACTTGAGACTCACAGAATTACAGATTGAAAACTCACAGAATTACAGATGTAAACAATACTACACAGTAATGATCAGCTGTTTAAACGTCATCTTGAAGTAGTGTAGCATATTGAAATATGATTATTAACATGCAACATGTGTGATTAGAAAAGTTCTCAAACAGAACAAGTTAGGTCTTAAACCAATATGCAACATGACACTTTTAGCTTGTTGTTGAATTTCTTCACAGTCTGTTGTTGAACTTCTCAGTTCAAAAACAGACCTCTTTTCAAATTTATTGCTGACCGTTGTTTGTCACACTGAGCACTTGAAAACATAACAGTGAAGGCAAAGGTTCAAATAAATAATCAATGCTCAGCAGGCGGATCGACGCTTGCTTGTTCCAAATATTTTCATGTTATGATTATACATCGTTTCCTTAACCGATCGCGGAACACACATGTCGTATGTACTTGCATGTGCTGTTAGGTACAATGTGAATAGTGAACTTGTAGCTGATTGGCTAATTGATATTTTACGAAGTAACTCCAGGCACCTCCCACAAAGACAATGTTGTGTAGAGTTAATTTTTGTATGTAGACTTAGGTTACCAAAAGTAAGATTGAAATAAATATAAGGATTCTTGTCTCAACATCCAACGTCAGAGGTCATACTGTTAAAGTAAAAGTGGCGCACCAAATCGTGATTAGACTTTCTGGAACACCCTATAAGCCCTGAGCCTCACAAAACCACCTCAATTGGTTGCAGTAACTTTGAAGTGATTTGATTAAGTCACATTGCAGTTAATTCAACCGACTTGCAAAAAGTGTGCTGCCAAGGACGTTTGTTGACAGTAGTTTGACAGAAAAGAAAAGAGAAAATAACACCCAGTCGCAAATGGAATCGCAAATTCAATCGCAAACGCAACGTATCGGCAGGTCTTTAATTTTTGAATTGAAATAATTGATTGTTTTATTAGGAAATAAATGCGGAAATTGTTCAAAATTGTTCTGACAATGATGGATTGTCCTGCTGGTTTACTGTATCATTTCATCACAATTCAAGCCCAAAAACACAAAACAATGTAGCACAAAAAAAATATCACAATTAATCCATCAAAACTAAACAGCCAACATTGGGCGAAACATTGCATCAGTTGACGCGACGATCGCATTGTATGAGCAACCGTCCCAAACCCCACCGGCTGACAGATTTGATTCCGCCTACTACCTACTGAGTAAATTTGTGCAACGGGAGCCGGCTGATGATGAGATGATACAAACCGAACAAAGCCGCTCCAAATTTGATCCGTTTATCGGTTGCATTGTTTCGCGATAGATGCTTTTGCATCGGATTAGTCCTCCCCGAGCCCACCTACATATACGAATGGGGGTGTTTTTTTTTCTCTCTCTGTCTCGGTCCATCAATGCAACACTGGATTTGACAATGCCGGTATGGCGATGCAGTTTTTGTCGAGGCGCCGCTTAAATTAGCTTGCGTTTCCCCCCTTTGCAAAGCTTTGCTGGGCGTTGTGCCATTTGAAAGGAAACTTTTCTGAATGCATTTTTTTTTGCGCTGCACACTTTTGCGCCTGGAAATGAATCGAATGGCATTAATGACACATGCAGTACACACTGCCATCCGTGGATTATCGACGCAAAATTTTTGCATTGTGCATTGTTCATTAGGCGCTCGTTCGTTCGTTCGTTCGTTCGTTCGTTCGTTGGGGACGAAAGTAACGTATTGCGATGGCACGAAGCAGTCATCGGATCGGAAGTGGAGTGTGTCACACTACACTTGATGAGGTGATTTTCGGTGAATGCAAAAGTTAATGCGATCGGGTATTGTTTTCGAGACGGCTTTGTTGGTTGTTTGTTGGGAGCTGGGCGCAATTTTCAGGCGCAAATTGCTACATTTATTGACGAGAGGCAACTGATTGTAGTGCAATTATCCATCATCGATCCTTTATCGGATCTAAATTAAGTCATTGTTAGAGTATTGTGGAATTGTTGGAGTTCATGCAACGGAAATTAACTCTAGTTTTTATCACGAAATCGAACGTAGAACTAACGAATCTGTTCGTTGTTTTCTGCAACGAAACTGATTTGTACTTATTATGAAGATACCTTCGTAACTAATGGCACACGCGCAATTGTCAAAAGCACGACACATTAGTTGACGTAGAAACAATAATCATGCATTGTTGATGATGTGAACTACCATCTAATGTAGCAAGGCAACTGCCTATAGCATTGAACTGTTTTAATTGAACGATCTGATAAAAGTTGTACTGTGGTAAATGTATCATCATGTTCCTGTATGAAGGGCCAAAAACGTATTGTGGGCCCGTAAGCAGATACACTTACGCGCAACCCAAAGCTACAAGGGTCTAAAGAGAATCTGATGGGGAGAAGAGCCCGCCCTTTATTCACGAAATGTTAACAACAGGAAGTTGGCAGTCCCACTCTTCCTATCCAAATCGCTTCAATAGGGTACTCTGATGGTCCCTTCCTTTATCCCAACAATTAAGAAGAAACGTCTCTCTGGTATTTGCATGAATGGCAGATCTACTTTACCGACTCGAAATGTAATTGACAAAAATCGCAACCACGTGGAGTTGTCCAGCGATCTTTTTTAATGTTTCTGACATGATATTTGGACCAGTATTTTTGGGAAGAGCTGATACTGAATCCGTGGTTGATCTCACTAGACCATGGTGACTAGTGAGAAGATACTTGATTATTGTGTTATAATAACTCTCTACAGCGCTTAAATTTTTATTTTCGGATAAATAAATTATTCCTGCCCATCCCAGCAGCAACACCATCATGCATCAGTACGATAAAAGAGAAACAGCGATTGGATGGTCTTCACAAATTTCTTTTCGAGCATTTTACAAAAGGATCTAATGATAGCATTTCATCAGATAAAAAGCAATATGAATGTTCTTTGGACAAAATCCATGTATACGAAACGCGTGAAAGCTAATTTACGAGAATAAATTTGCAGTGTGATTTTGAATTTTCACTAGCTGTTTATTTGACGATGCGCAACCATGGCTGAATTATAATCAAGATGGCCATGATAGAAGAGAGCAGTGTTGTTCGGATCAAACAAACTTTCGAACATATTTCACAGTCACTGCAAACTTAGGAAGACAAAACTTGAATATTTTATTCAGGCGTTTTAGATGCTTTTGCACGAATATGGATTTCCGGAACAAACACTCTCGAGCCCCTTCGAATCTCGGAGAGGGTGAACTGTGATAGATATGAGTGGTACGATCTTCAGGAAGTCTCTCCAACAATTTGGCTTCGCCGACAACTTTGATATCGAAATTTTGAGAGGATGGCGGAAACGTACATCAGACTTAAGGCTGAAGCTGGTATGATTGGGCTTGTGACTAGTGCGTTGAAGACAAAACACATGAAGGGAATAGGCTCACGAAAAGACAAATCCATGGACCGAAAACAACTTCTTTGTACAGCAAATACCACACCGGCCTTGGTCGGATTGGTATGTCCGTCTGGATTCTATTGTTGTTTGTGATCATCAAGCCAGTAAGCAGACATACTTACGCGAAACGCGAAGAGAATCTCCTTCCAAAAGCAAGTTCACACTGGCAGCACTAGAATAGAGCCCTCGATTGACTTAATAAACCCAGTAGATGGGGTCAAAGAGCCTGCCCTCGTTCCGCGAAATGTTAACAATAGGAAGGAGGCAGTCCCATGCTCTCTATCCAAATCGTTTTACTTGTGTGCTTTAATGGTCTCTTCCTTTCCCCGTTATATGTTATTTAATATTTAGTATGTTTTGTTGTGGTCATTTGATTGCTTACCTTGTGTTAGACAATTTGGCTGAAAGTAAAATTGGTTAGGGTAACATACCGTTCATTACTTATTGTTTCGTTTGATGTAGTGTCCAAGTTGTCTTCACGGTGTGTCATATGGTATTGAGCGCGGTTATGGGATAGGAAAGAGAACAAGAGAAGGAAGGGAAAGCATTAGTTGCTGGTAACATGCTATGCGTAAGTGAGATTTTCATGGTGATATTCTCACAACGGCCGTTCAGAATGGTTCGACGGATGCATATAAGAGATCATTCTCGATTAATTTCCACTCGTTTACTCCATTCTATCACGTTTAGTTAGGAAAACTAGGGCAACGATCCCTCATCGCAACTTCAAGTGATCATTACAAGCTTGGGTTCAGGAACTTTTGAACGTTGAAGTGGCAGCCTATTCACACATGAAATCTGCTGCGACCAACTTGGCAGGGCTCACATTCACGGTCGTTTTCACCACTCAAACACTAATTTGCTTCCACTTAAACTACTCACTTCCAAATCAACTTTACAATATATTGTTTGTGCCTAATCTAACAAAGTCTTTTGTTTTATTTATGTTCTTTCTTCTCGACTACGTTTGACAGTTTTCCATATCCCTCTCATCTATGATATTTGTCAATCTTACCTCCCGCTGTCAACTGACTTTACCTGCGCTTCACGCTCAAACAACCTCTCTTTGAATCCTAGAGGGTTTGAGCTGTTTAGTGGAATACCTGTAGCTAGAAATTAGAAGAAAAGTTAGTATTTTCCATTTAATTCCAACTACCTTTACTTATCTTGACAGATACGCATATTTCGTCTATAAATCACGGTGCACTCGTTTTCCAATGCGTTATCATGCGAGTTTACATGGTCGTATATTCCAATGAAATTTATCAAACAGTACTACTGTTGTGCTGCTCTTACTTGGCTTTGTGCACAAATTACGTAACGCATGAAGGGGGAGGGTGGTTGAGCAACCGTTACTTATTGTGACATATGGGGGAGAGGGTGTTTTAATATCGTTACGTAACAAAATGACCAATTTGAAAAAAAAAAAAATTAAAAGTGAGTAACCAATTTCCATCAATTGAATTTCCTGAGTGCCAAGCAAAGTAGAAAGTAGCAAGTACACTCGGCCAAATAATCTTAAGAATTTCATAAAGTTCATCTTATGAACGATGCTTTGGAATTTCATAAGGCTGGCTTATTATTTTGTTTCACATGACGTTGTTCTTGTACGGCTTTAAGCTTTCCTGAATACAAGTGTTGATACATACTAGTGGGCAAGTCACTGGACCCATAACCAAAAATTCAAGGTTGGAATCCAGGTTGCTCCATATTTTTATTTTTTCAACATCAATATATTTCATAAGATAAATTTATGGAATTCATACTGAATTCTTATAGCAAATCATAATGGAATATTTCGCTGAGTGTAGAAAAGCCTGCTGAGATGGCGGATTCATCCATGCCTTGACCTACCCCGCAGTGGGATGTTAGGCAATAGTAACGTTCTTGATTCGAGAACTACTTTACCCATGCCCTTTTGCTCAATTTTCAATACTTCTATTCTATTTCCAACCTACCGTACACTGACGGGACTTTCAACACTTTCTCTTCATATCTTTCTTTCTAGCAAACATTACTGTCCACTTTCGATGACTCATGGTGATGAGCAAACATCTCCTTCTACACCAAGTAGAAAAGGGTTAATGTATACTAGTTGAGAACTATGTTTAAAAATTCTGGGAAATACGTCAAATGAAAGGTTTCGAAAAAATTTCGGAACTGAGTCAAAACTTTGTTTTTGTATTATTAATGACGTTTACCATAAATGGTACACTGCACCAATTATCACTATAGTTTTAAATTTTGGTTCCTTTCATGGCCAATCGCATGTGTTTCTTATGGGAGTTGCCATAATATAAACACATTTATGGCCAAGTGGCGCTTCTGAAATTTTAAGAAAAATAGATTAAGTCTATCTTTTGATTTCCGACCAAATTCTAAAGCTTCGATAAATGGAAACGTACACTGAAAATAAATTTTCGTAAAATAGCTTTCACTTGTTTCGTAAACATGGATTATGCACATAGAACAAATGTCTCGTAAATTATATGAAACATTCATATTGATTGTCTTCTAACAAAACGCTATCATTACACCTGTGACGACGAGTAACTTTCTGTGTGTAGTCATCGCTGGTTACTTCAATAACAACATGCATCGACCAGCCGAGTCGAATCTCCTACAAGCAAAGAACGTCATCGTGGTAGACAATTGTACGTGAACAATAAAAAGTAGCTCATGTTGGATACTACCTACAATTAAAATTAATTAGATTGCCTAAAGAGTGGTGCAATTTAGTGAAATTTATTACTTAAGATAGATTGGTAAGACAACAGCTCATTGCTGTTGATTGAATTCGTTAAATCTATTATAAAGTCTCCTATCTAACTTAAATATATATTCCTAGAACACACACTTAACCTAAAATTGAAAAATACGTAGCCTAAAGAATTGTAAGGAGAAGAAACTGTTTATTGTAAGTATGCTTATAACCAGAAATTGGAAAATTCTAAATAAAATCATTTTCAGCTAAAGCTGATCCAAACCTACAAAAGAGTTGCCGGGTCTGCTTAAAGAAAACAGTTGACAACACCTTTTTTGTATAATGCACAAAATTAATTTCGTGAAGAGCAGAATACCTCCTCGTGGTTGCCTTTTTTTTTCAAATATATTTCAAGCCGATAAAGTAAAACTGTCAGTCGTTCATGCAACCACCTAAGAGCGGTTTCTTTTTTATTGGTAACAAATTACTCATAGCTACTTGTATTGTTTTCGTAGAATGAATGAATGATCATTTTGTGTCAACAAATGCTTTGTGTTTTGACAGTTGCACGTGTGGCTTTTGATACTAAGGCAGCTTCGCAGAAAGTACAATTCAGTTTCGTTGCAGAAAATAACGAATAGATTTGTTAGTCCTACCTTCGATCGTAATATAAACGAAAATTAATTTTCAGTGTACTATTTAAATGTGATCTATTAAACGAAAGGTATCTTATGACGATTTGCATCACCAATTGGCGCAATTTTCCATAAATCGTTCATGAACACGCTGAGAAATATATTGTTCTGTATAGATTGAACAAATTTTATTGTTGACTCACGGCTTACCCATAATTTTTAATTATTTAAACAACATCGATTTAATTTTTGAACCAACAACAATTTTTGTTTTGTTTATAAAAGCGCTGCAAAGGAGGCTTCTATTGAAAACAAAAAGCATTTATTGTTGAATAAAAAAATAAGCTTTTTGGAAACAATGCATCTCTGCTTTGATTCGACCAAACCGGTTGAATTGAAAAAATAAAAACATTGTTTTTTTTATTAGAACCATTGATAATAAGAATTAATAAGAAATTTTGTTGAATTCTTTATTGATTGTTGATTTTACCAAATTATTTTGTTGAATCAATAATGATTTCTGGTTAAATAATTTAAAGACATTTGAATAAACTTGTTGAACTAATATTTGTAACAGTTTAAAGAACATTTATTAACCTGAATAAATGCAGTACAATGAGTGCAATATTTTTCGTAATCTTTAAATTAGCTTTAAGACACCAAAATGAAATTAATTGAATAATGTTAGCAATCTTTACTTATTTCAAGTATATTAGAATTAAACATGAAAACAACAATAGCAGTTTGTGTGATGATTTTATCACAATTGAGAAATGGGGGGGGGTCCGTGAGCGTTACGTAATTAAATGGGAGTGTCTGGTCACGCGTTACTTATTGTTACATAGGGGAGGGAGGGTCAAAATCCCGGTTTTTGCGTTACGTAATTTGTGCACAAAGCCTTAGCTATTATTCTCTATCCATAAGCAGAGAAATGAAGACTACACTTGTTTTTCACTGCAGTTTACAAAGTGTAAATCGAATGTTTACGCCTGCTAACGAGATAAACAGTTGAATAAATAATAACTATCGTGTCATGTGAACCTAATTTCATTGCTGTCTAAGAATTTATTGTGATTTTACCCGCGAGTAATTGTCAACTATTAAGATTTCCCCAGCAACCGGAATATCTTCTTGATAGTTATATTGACTATAGGCTGATTTTTTTCATCTCTGCTTAAGCATTAAACCAGGATTAACTATATGGGTAAAGCTGGTTTAATATTTAAGAGAGGATGAAGAAATCGGCCCTTGGTTTCAAAGGTTTTCAATGTTTCTTACGCTTAAAAAAACGCAAATGGAAATGTAACGCCATGTTGATTGAAACTAATCAGCTCCTAGAAATACATTGGAATTGTTCTTCAAGTGCAACGAATATTTTGATGGACCGTAGCCCCCTGAAAGCGTTTAACAATGTTAATTTCTAACGGCTAAATGATGTAGTCGTCTGAAGTAGTTCATGTAAAATTCAATTGAGATATTATATTACTATAATTAAAATAGTTTGAAGGTAACAAAATAATTTTAACTGTGCAGGTTCAAGTCAACCAAATTAAGCGAACTGGCCACACTATATAAAATTCGAGAAATATGCACACAAAATACTAGATGCCCTGGTGAACTTGTCAAATGCAGAGCGGTGGTCGGTCAAAGCACTCTTGATTTGCTTGAATGCGACGCACGTGGGTTATTTTACTCCATCTATCATTATTTTTACAATCTTCCAGCTATTTCAAAAGATTTTTCATATTTTTATACATGCACACCCAGGAACCCCATGACAAATCCAACGGGATAGGAGTAAAAAACTTTAAACGTTTATCCAATATGCAAATAAAATGTCCAATGAAGCAAGTACATAAAAGAATCAAGTCATTTTTGATTTGCAGTCACTTTTTTTTAAAAAATATTTTGTTGGATTCAGTTTTTTCAAAAGCGTACTTCTCTTTTGGTATCCACATAGTCTATAAAAAGTGGGAACGAATTGTAAATCAGATAAAGGACATATTTTCGGTTACTCACTGAGTAACACTGAATCTAGATTTAATTGTTCATATCGAGATCGATAAACTCCGCTTTTTCAACAATATAAATAAGCATTACGTTGCTGCTGGTAAGCACGTAATCAAAAACTACAAGGTGTACAGCCCCATTGGATTGTTCGAAATTATGACGTAGGACTAAGACACCCAATGTAAGCGATTTAGATGGTACAATGCAATGTCCTTTGATTTAACCCTTCAGGCTTAATTAATACAAGCAATTTGGTGCATTTTGATTGATTTGGTGCTCATTAATATAGATATGATTGAAAAAAGTAGGAAATATTTTTTTGAGATGTGTTGGGTGGTCCAAACTGCCCAGAAGATCAAAACTTAAGATCTACAGTTGTAACAGTAGCTTAATCCACTATACATTATTATGATATATATTAAAACATACTCAGTGTAATGTAATAATCTTGGGATATTCTATGCCAAACAAACTAACTTAACTTTGTATAGCCCATAGAGCTATTGTTACAATTGTAGACCTTAAATTGAGAAGCACAGTTCAAATGAACTGAAACTAGCAAGGTTATCTGAAGATCTGAAGTCAAGTACATCTTGGATGACCTAGAAGTTTCCAGAGAGATACACAAATATTTAACGTTTATCAACAACGTTTATTATCAAGAATTAAAAAAAAAAAAACGTATGCATACGTACAATATTCTAAAACAGCGCTATACACTATTTTGTCTTCCTGAGCATCTTCATATTCAGGATGTTCTAGGTCGTCAGTTAGGCCTTAAACTATTTTTCCAGATAAAAGAATTGATGGAAAACAAATTTGCTGAAGACAGTGTGCACTTTTTTCAGTCTGTGTGATTTTATAAAGCTACTAGCTGAACCCGGTGCGAGCCTTGCAACGCATGCGACTAAATGAATGAAAAATTAATAGAACTGGCGCGTTTATGGTGTTTGTTCTGAATGAATCCGGTTAAAATATTTTTGTTTGCTTGTGTGTGTTATTTATGCAAAAAAAGGGTTTGTGTTGTGAGTTTAACCCTTGGACCGGTAGTTTCTACCGGTTTTGCTTTCTGCGTAGAAACATTTCAAAGACAAACGAAGCCGTATCCTGTCAGTTTGTACGTAATTTTCTCTTGCATAACCTAAGATTAACTTCTTGTGCATAATGTATCACTGAGAGTAACTCAACCAATTCTTGATTAAAAAGTGGTTCAAACTTCTATCAGAATATGCTTCTTACCCGAGAAATACACATTTTGTGTTTTAGTTGCATGGATAATTCTCATGTTTGGTTCAAATGTCTGTTTCATTGGTTTGAGAGTCCTCCTTCCCCCTCTCCAGAGGGAAGGCGTCTCAAACCGCCTAAGAAAAGAAATCCTGCCCAAAAACCCCCACATGCCAAAGTTGGTTCTATTTGAAGAACTCCAATTCCAAGAACTCGAGCTTTGCAGGAATTTGTATTTCATTTGTATAGAAGTCTTCCCCTTCCAGGCGGGGAAGTAGCTTCGAACCATCATAAGAACCTTCTCCGGCCTCAATAACCCCTACATATAAGTTTTCATAACAGTAGGTATGATTCTCATGTTTGGTTGACATGTGTGTCTAATTTGCATGAGAGCCCACCCCTTTCAGAGATGGGAGGAGTCTCTAACCTTGATAGAAACATTTCTTGGTTCCGAAAACCCCCACATCCCAAATTTGGTTCCATTTGCTTGATTGGTTCTCAAGTTACGCAGAAATTTGTGTTTCATTGGTGTGGAAGTACTCCTTCCAGATGCGGGAGGGTTCTCGAACCATCATAAGAACCTTCCCCGACTCCAAAAATTCCTGCATAAAAATAGTCATACCTGTTGGGATAATTCTCATTTTTGGCTCAAATTCGTGTTTCATTTGTATGAGAGCCCCTTCTTCCAAAGAGGAGCGGAGTCTCAAACCACCGTAGAAACATTTTTTGCCTACAAAAATCTCCATATGCCATATTTGGTTCCATTTGTTTGATTAGTTCTTGAGTTATGCAGAAAAAAAATTTCATTTGCATGGGAGCCCCCCTTTCTAAAGGCGGGAGGGATGTCGAACTATCACAAGATCCTTTTCCGGACCCGAAAGCCCCTGCATACAAATTTGCATAGCGGTAGGGGTAGTTCTCATGTTTGGTTTAAATTTGTGTTTCGTATGTATGGAAGCCCCCCTTTCCAGAGAGAGGAGAGGTCTCAAATTACCATAAAAACATTTCTGGCCTTCAAAAACTCGCCTATACCAAATTTGGTTTCATTTGCAAGGGGGCCCCTTTTCTAGAGGCGGGAGGGGTCTTGAACTATCATAAGATGCTCTCTAGGACCTAAATACTCCTACATACAAATTTGCATAGCAGTAGATATGATTCTCATGTTTTGCTTAAATTCGGGTTTCATTTTTATGGGGCCCCTTTTTGGGAGGAGGGGCTTCAAACCATGAAAACATTTCTTGCCTTCTAAGACTCATCCATACCAATTTTGGTTTCATTTGCTTGATTAGTTCTTGAGTTATGCAGGAATTTGTTTTTCATTTGCATGGGATCCCCCTTTCTGGAGGCGGGAGGGGTCTCGAACTATCATAAGATGCTTTTCCGGACCCAAAAACCACTGAATTCAAATTTGCAAAGCAGTAGGCATAGTTCCTATGTTTGTTTGAAATTTGTGTTTCATTTGTATGAGAGCCCCCCTTTTTAGAGGGAGGAGGGGCTTTGAACCACCATAAAAACATTTCATGTCTAAAAAAACTCGTCCATTCCAAATTTGGGTCCATTTGCTTTATTAGATCTCGAGTTATGCAGAAATTTGTGTTCCATTTGTTTGAGAGGTCACCCCCCCCCCCCCCCTCCCTACTCATATTGTGGAAGAGGCTCAAATCATCATAGAAACATTTTCCTCATTCATAAACTTCCACATGCCAAATTTGGGTTCATTTCCCTGATTAGTTCTCGCGTTATGCAAGGATTTACTTTTCATTTGTATGGGATCCCCCCTTTAAGAAAGGGGAGGGGTCTCAAATCAACGTAGAACCATTTTTTGTCTTCAAAAACCACCACATACTAAATTTGGTTCCATTTGCTTGATTAGTTCTCGAGTAATACAGAATATTGTATTTCATTTGTATCGGAGCCCACCCCCCTTAAGAATGGGGAGGGGTCTCAAACCAACATAGGAACCATTTTTTGTCTTTAAAAACCACATGCTAAATTTCGTTCCGTTTGCTTGATTAGTTCCCGAGTTATGCAGAATGCGCCGCAGTATTATTCATTTTTGCAAACGGGGGTGATTACTTAGTTCATTTTTACTGTACTTATACAACAAATGTATAAAAGTTTTAAAAAAATACTAAAACTTGGAAATCACTTTTTAGTCACTATATTTATTATTTTAGTCACTAAAGTCACTATTATTCATCCCTAAATTCGCTACCAACCCTGGATTAAGGGTCGCTTCCTTCACCCAAAATTTAGGAGCTTAGATGCTTACAATCTACGTATGCCAGTTTGGTGCAACATTCACTTATAAAGGAAGGGGAATTTAACTCAATTTGAAAAAAAATAGTTGCTAGTAACGAGACACTTAATTTCACATTCCTTAACATTCGTTAATCGGTTTTTCTAGTCGAAAATTCCTAAAAAAAAGTTATTGCTAAGAATACAGGAGGTTCTACATTCTTAAATGAATGCTAAATCGATAAGTAGCACTGACCTTCAAATCTGATCAACTCTAAAGCACCACACCAAACACTGCCTCTATAGTTGACGTTCATTTAGGTTTCGAAAGTCAAAAGCAATGTCGTTCTGCTGTTCACGTTGACCCTCCCCCCCTGAGCCGCTTCGATGAGGTGTACAAATGTCCAGGTCCCACCAGCCCTCAACCCAGTTCGAATTTGTCGCCTCGGCCCAGGTTGGTCCAGAGCAAATATTATCCCTCGGTCATAATATTTGCTGCAGCTGCATTTGCAGCCACGCAACCAACCCACATGAATAATATATTGAAATTGGAATAAATATTTTTGATATTTGTTTACAACTCGATTTATTAATATAATGCCATGTAATTCATGCAGTGCGTGCGTTATGGCGTTCACTGTGGTGGAAAGCTTTCGTTCCGTGGGGGGAGGGGGGGGCTCAAATTTACATACTGCTGTTGGCCTGTCCCCGTGAGGTGCGACTGCTAAATGGCTGACTAAAATGGATTTGACATTTGAACGCGCGATCTGTATGAACTTGTGCTGTGCGAAATAATTTATGACAGTTTGTTTGCTCCAGATATGCAAACACGGGGCTGGCATTCTGGAGGCAAGTCCGTGGCAGTCTGTTTGATTTCCATAACTAATATGTGTGCTCCAATCGATGATTGGGAGCGATTTGATTTGAGGAGTGGAGTGGTTTGACCGGTGATTACAGTCAATGATGGCGATTACGTTAAACATTCGTGAAGGGACCGAATGGAACGATTTAACTGATGTGTATGGGGCGACGATGCGGATTACAACGGACTTGATCTGTCATTTATGGATTAATTAGACTTCTCTACGATTGTTGAACAGAGTGATGTTATCGGTTATATTGGCTTATGTAATTTGTTGTAGAGAACTGAAATCTAAAATTAAGAATTATAAGTTACCTTTGCCTAACATCACACTGAGAGGTAGGTCAAGGCACGGACGAATCCCCCACCTCAACAGGCAAAAGTAACGTTTTGGATCGCGCTCACGTACCACTGATAGCTTGTGATAGTTTCTAGCGGTAGTTTGTACACACTCTGTTTTGATGTGTACATGGGAGAGGGGTTTGTTTTGATACACAACGTCAAAAAAAAAGTAATATAAGACGTTGTGTATCAAAACAAACTATCATTAGTGTTACATGAAAACGTAAAGCTAACGATTAAATTCGACGATAAAAATCGAAAACGTAACGCTATTAAAACATAAAAACAAAAGGATTTCGAAGAATATTTCTCCATAAAAATATAACGTAATATCGAACTGTCACATCACTCTTAACAGAGGATACTCGGAGGATCAAAACGAAACTTTTCATGAGAAAAAAAAACAAAACTTCATCCCGGTCTTTATGATATGCCATTTTCCAACAAATCCCAATCCGATCAGCCGAAAGCATTGTTAAATTTGATTCGTTCGCACAACCAACAGATTTTCCAACATATGGTATCGCAGTTTGTCTGTTTTTTTCCGCCACGCACAAGCTTCAGCTCAGGCCTCCTTGAAATGGGTTTGTTTGTGTCGGTTTTTGTTTTCACTCCCTCCTTCCCTTCCTGGCACCTCAGCAAGCGCTGAGCTGACACATATATGGCGGCGGGGTGGTACATTCTATTGTTCTCCCAGCTCGCCATTGTTGGAAAATTGGAAAAGGATTATCGGGCTCTCGACGTTTGAGCGAGGAAAAAAGAGGCACATGCGTTCCCGTTTGTTTTTCCAACCGGTTCCGAAACAACAACAACAACAACAACAACAACGAGGAAAAAATGTATCAACTCGTTTTTCCCGGTGTATAAATACACGGATACGGTTGTTTCCACATTTTGCAGTCACTGGCTTTCGGGAAAAAGGTTGGACGTTTGAAAAGATTGTGCTAACAACCAATGAGGAAACAGATGGGAAGCACGGGGCACGGGTGGAAGGGGGAAAAGCTTTTGTTGTTGTTTGCCGGGAGAAATAATTTATGATATTTTTAATTTGTTTAAAATTTTCGCTCACTTCAAGCGTGAATTTTCACCGAGCGAACGAATTCAAAAAGCGCAAAAGAAACTTTATTCGGAGATCAAAGGCTCCCGGCGGGGCTGCTGCTGCTGCCCGGTCGGTCGGTCGGTCTTGCAAATCAAAGGAATTTCATTATTACTGTACGGGGGATGGAATGGAGTCTCCTCGGTGGAATGGTTGCTCCTTTGTAGAATGAGAGCGTGTGCTCATCGGTTGGCGACGGCACAACGATGTAAGTAAAAGACGTCTTCTTTTTTAAAAAAAAAAGACGTCTCAAGGCTTCCTTTTAACTTGAAGTTAACTTGAATTTGTAAAGGAACTAAGCACTTCTGAGTATCGCCGTCAACTGTTGTTGAAACTGAGGCAGAGCATCTTGGTTTCGTCATGAATTTGTGCATTTTTAACAGCAATAATATTTTAATCTAGTTATACAGGGTGTCTCACAATAGGTGTCACTAAACCAAAATGGCATTACAGAAACACAAATCAACCAAATCATAGCATTTACTTTTCATTTGAAAGATACATGCTATAGAAATGAACCATAATAATTCAATTAGAACCTCTCGCCCTTTTTCTTGACAACTTTGCGCAAACGCTTTGTAAATCCATCGAATCGCTGGCACGCACTGTTTCCTCAGGAATTTGGTCCCAAATATCAACCAAATGTTTCTTGAATCGATCTTTCGTAGTCGTCGTATGTTGAAGCATATAACCCCAAACAAAGTAGTCAACTAGGTTGAGATCCGGTGAAGATGCAGACCATTCTTCGCTTGTGATGAAATTGGGCAAATTTTCCGCGCACTATGCTTGTGTCTTCTTTGCCATGTGAGCTGAAGTTGAGTCGTGTTGGAAACAATATGGCGTTTTTCCGCATAGTGTTGAAGCATGAGGAATGGTTGATGGTTCTTCAAAACCTGCTCGATGAAAAATTCAGTGTTGATTTTTACTTTAGGTTCTATGAAAAAAGAGGAAGTTTTTCTTTTCGTAAAATGGCGCCCCATACCATGATTTTCGATACATTCTGATAGCGTTCTACAGCTAGTTTGTCTTTTGGAATATTGGCAAGACTTTTGCCATACACACGATCATTTAGTTGATTATGACTGTCCTGAAGGAGGAGTAGCTTTTCATCTAAAAATAAAATCTCGTAGTCACTGTGTCGAACCAAAAGATTTCTGCTTGCTTGGACCCTGGTTTGCTTTTGACGTTCCGTCAACCCGTGAACCCATTGCTTCTTGTACGGCTTGTATTCCAGATCATGTTCGAGGAGCCTGTTCATTTGAAATTGTTTGCTCAATTTACGGCCAGATACAGCCGGATTACGTCTTATTTGCTCCTCACACATTTGGTTTTTTTCATCGTACTGGCAGTTCGTCTGAAACCTCCCTTTCAAGGTACGGAAAACAAAGCGAACTGCATAAGGATGAATCCTAGAGAGTTTTAGCTGTTTAGTCGAATTCCTGTACCTAGAAATGAGAAGAAAAATTAGTATTTTCCATTTGATTCCAACTACCTTTGCTTATCTTGACAGATACGCGTATTGCGTCTACAATGTACTAATAATTCGAAGTACGAGGCACTGAAGAAGTCTGCACATTGTAGACGAAATACGCGTATCTGTCAGGATAAGCAAAGGTAGTTGGGATTAAATGGAAAATACTAATTTTTCTTCTCAATTCTAGTTGCTTAAGGATATTTAATCACACGGACACGCTCTAAGCTTTTGCAAATGTAATCTTAGAGCTTGCTCCCGTATTGCTACCATGGTTGCTGATAAATAAAAACAAACGGAATCGCTTATTTATCTTCAGCGCTAAGCTGTCAAAAGAACACACTCAAAACGGGTATAATCAATTCCGCTGAAATAAACCTAGACGGAAAAAAAAGTGACACGTATTGTGAGACACACTGTATAGGTTGAATAAGAGCTGATTCAGTTTTTAGTTAGCTGAAACAATTTAGCTGTATAGATAACGATTGCTCTAACTTTTGATTCGTTGGGTAAAACTAATCGAGATTTTGCGTAAACATATTTCAATGTGTATATTTCAATGCGTAAACATGTATATCAATGTTGGAAAATAGAAAACTTATATCAACATAACGAAGCAAGTCCCCGTCCTCCCGAATCATATCGAGGAGCTAATGCCAAGCACGTCCGTAAATTTGTTGCTGATGTCTTACGTGATTCTTGCTAATCCATAAATCCGTCCTAAGTCTGGACTTATTTTCCACTCCTTTGAAACCTGTTTTGACGATTTCAAGTGTCACGTGGAATGGAAGAAGAAGGCAGAATCAACAAAATAGACAAAATAGAATTTTCTAGGCCGTTAATCAGTGCAGGTTTAACGCAGGTAGCATCATTTTTACGGTTTTTGGAAACATGCTCCGTTTGGATTTAAATTTTTAATTTTCAGTGTCTTTGCTCGATTAGCTTCAAGCCTTTTTTTTCTAGACGGGATGGAAAATCTGCAACCAGACACCTGAAGAACCCAGTGTGTGGGAATGAGGGTGCCAACTCCTCGACCCACTAAAAACCCACCCGTGCCTTAAGCCCTGGGCCCTCCCCGGAACCACCTTTCGGTATTACTTCGGGGAGGGGGCTATTGAGCTTGTTAAGCACCCACTATGTCTCACTACTTAGGGCTTTAGTAGTTAGCTGGTCCCTGCGACCTAACTTTGGTCGTTTCGCCATATTTGTTGGAGATCGAGGACGATCTGGGAGGCTGCTACGCGTACCGCGTGTCGTGACCGCTTAAGGCAATCATGCCGGATCTCGCGCCGTCGAAGCGAGGACATGCAAAGAACACATGTTCCGCAGTTTCCTCGACTCCCACGCATTCGTTGCATGCGGAGGACTGTGCATGCCCATATTTATACAGGCATTGTCTAAAGCAGCCATGGCCAGACAATATCTGCGTTAAGTGGAAGATCACTTCACCGTGTCACCTACCGAGCCACCCGGTTAATTCCGGGATTAGTCGGTGGGTCCACCGACCTTTGGTGAAGTTGTTCCAATCCCTTTGCCACTTAACCATGGATGCGGCTCTAGTGATCTTCCGAATACCTCTTGTTCCACGTTGTTCGAAACACTCTACGTCCTCTTTTATGACAATGCCTGTTGGCATCATATCCGCTAGGACGCAGACCGCGTCGCGTGATAACGTTCGGTATGCACTAACCACTCTTAGGCACATAAGCCTGTGCGTACTCTCTAGCTTACTTACGTAGCTCTTGGTACTCAAGGCGGTGATCCATGCTGGCCCGCCGTACCTAAGTATGGACAGGGCGACACTGGCCAGGAGTTTACGCTTACTCACTTGCACCGCCGAGCTATTCGACATCATGTGGGATAATGCCTATGCCATTTCTTGCAAGCGTAATCGACGTGGCTGACAAAGGACAGCTTATTTTCGATCATAACCCCAAGATACTTCAAGAACCTCTTCGATTCCACTGTGCAGTTACCTGATCGTCGCATGTTGCTCCGATTTCCGATTATTCACCACCGTCACCTCAGTCTTATGGTGGGCTAGCTCCAATTGCCTGGAACTCATCCATCTCTCCACAATGCCAATGGAGTGTGAGGCCGTTAGCTCGACCTCTTCGATGGATTCACCATATATCTCTAGGGTGATGTCGTCTGCGAACCCGACTATCTTCACCCCGCTCGGGAACTCAAGCCGCAGTACCTCGTCGACAATGTGTTACATAACACCGGACCCAGGATCGAACCTTGTGGGACGCCTGCGGTGATCTGGACACGTTTCTGGCCTGCCTCTGTATTGTATACCAGTACTGGAAGTAGCTTCCGAGAATCTTGTACAGGTACCCAGGAACCTGTAGGCGCTGGAGCGAGTCGGCGATATCCACCCAACTGGCGCTATTGAATGCGTTTCTCACGTCAAGGGTGACCACTGCATAGTATCGTACTCCTCGCCTCTTGCACTGGATTGCCACCTCAGCCGTCTTGGCGACGGACAGGATAGCATGCGGAAGCCAAACTGGTTATTAGACAGACCGCCTATACCCTCCGTGTACGTTGTCAGTCTGTTGAGGATTACCCTCTCGACCACCTTACCCGCTGTAGCCAACAGACATATAGGTTAGGGTGATGCAAAATTCGAAATATTTGCTCCCCTAAGCTTAATCGACGCCAATTCTGGTCCTGATAGTCCCCAACAAATTTTAACACATTTGGTTTTAATTTGGCTTTGCACACGCTATTCAAAGTTTGTATGGGAATTAGTATGAAGAATCTCAAACTTACATTTCCAGATCCCTAAAATCTTGATATTATGTCCTTATACCAAATCTTATATACATTCATATAGTTTAAGTTGTCAACTATCAAAATGCCGAAGATACCTGACATGTAAATGTTATACAAAAATAGTTATTCAATAAAACAAAAAATACACACTTTAGGTATGATGTTTTATTCTTATTTTTGTTTTCTTATTATTTATATGTTTTTTATATTTTATATTCATATATTTTATGTATTTTATTTTATTTATATTATTATATATATTTTATATATATTATATTCGTATATTTTGTATACTTTACATATTTTTACTTCTTATTATTATATTTGATGAATCACTATTTTTGTATAAAATTTACATGTCAGGTATCTTCGGCATTTTGATAGTTGACAACTTACACTATATGAATGTATATAAGGTTTGGTTTAAGGACATAATATCAAGATGTTAGGGATCTGGAAATGTAAGTTTGAGATTCTTCATACTTATTCCCATACAAACTTTTAATAGCGTGTGCAAAGCCAAATTAAAACCAAATGTGTTAAAATTTGTTGGGGACTATCAGGACCCAAATTGGCGTCGATTAAGCTTAGGGGAGCAAATATTTCAATTTTTGCATCAGCCTAATATAGGTCTATATGCCGATGGATCTCCTGGTGACTTCCCTGTCTTTGGTAGGAACACAAGGTTCTGAATTTTCCAGGCGTCCGGGAAGACGTCCTCGTCCAGACACTTTTACATCACCACCCTGAACATTTCGGGATCCAGCAAGATAGCCGTCTTGATGGCCAGGTTCGGAATACCATCCGGTCCCGGCGCTTTGTTCACCTTTAGCGACTTTGCTATCGCAATGAGTTCATCATTCGTCACCGTCGCCTCGTCGCCGGCCCCCGTTGTGCCGTTATCAATGCCCACGTGGTCACGGGTGTTCGGCTATGACAGCGTTAAGGTCTGGAATACTGGAACGCTGGTCATGGGACAAATCTACGGTGGCGGGGGGCCATGGACTCGGTTTGTGGCTCGGAAAGAGTCCCCCAACGATCACCTGCAGCAGCTCTGATGAACGCTCGGTTGGAGCCGCCGATCCTCTAGTTTTGACCATTACTACCCACTAGGCGTCACCCCACGGGTTCGCATTGGCTTTCTGACACAGACCTTCGAAGCATCTTTATCTCCCTCTTTAGTGCGGCCTTCGCGGTGACTAGCGCCCCTCTACGCTCGATTCTCTCGGCGTCTGACCGCGCTCTTTGCACCCTCCGTCTTGCGTGGAGGCATGTTCTTTAGAGGTCGGCAATCGACTCCGTCCACCAAAACACCCCGCAGATCTTCCATTCCTCGGTTTGACTTCCCTCGACATGGTCGCATCGCACGCTCGTGTAAGTATCATAACGTGTCGTTTGCCGCAAAGTTCCTGGGTTTCGCGTAAGTTTCGTTTCCTCTCAAGCGCCTCTTTAAAAGTATCTTCGTCGAAGTAGGACGTCCTCCATCTGCGGACGAATGGAGTGGATGCTCCTCCTTCCGCACGCTGCCTTGTATTGTGGACGATACAATAACGAACCACCAAGTGGTCGCTATGGGTGTAGCCATCATCCACCCTCCAATTGCTTATCAGCCCAGGACTGCTGAATGTTATATCGATGATCAATACCGCTCCTTCTCTATGGGAGGTACTCTTGGTACCCACATTGGCTAGGTCCACATTGAGCCTAGCCAAGGCCTCCAAAAGAATCTGGCACCTGGGTTGGTAAGGTGGCTCCCCTCACCCGAGCGCCCAAGCGTCTAAAATCCCCCGCTATTACCAACGGGTTCAGGCCAGTTAGCTCCGTTGTCATCCGATCGAGCATATTGGTAAACTGTTCGATCGAACATCTTGGCGTTGCGTTTTACAACCGCGAAGCCTTCGTTTGTGTTAGACACAACCTCCTGAACCGGGTACTTGCCCGTCGTCCATAATGCCGCCATATTGGCCTTGTCCGCAAACCAGTTCCCGTTGCCGGCTGGGATGCGGTATGGGTCGGAAATGATGGCGATATCCGATGCCGACGCGCTAACTGTCTGACACAGCAGTTGCTGGGCGGCCTCACAATGGTTCAGGTTTAGTTGGGTTACCTGCATTACGGTTGGCTCGTTGGTATACCCTTAGCAGCCGGGCACTTGCTGATGGTATATAATACATATTTATTAAAATGATTCAGTATTGAACAAAACAAATAGCTAAATAACTTGTTTGAAGCTTTGCTTTTGCACCTTGTTTTTTTTGCAATGACTGCCTACTGTTTGTTGTCATCAAAGATGGTAAATGAACAAGATGTCCCAGATATTATTTTGTAGACTAATCTCGAGGATACGATCTTTTTATATGATTGCAACGACGTCTGATGACAACACATTGAAATATTCGATCATACGTTCACACGGATCATAGTGTGCGTGCACTCTTTTGACAGTCAAGATGTTGAAGGGTTTGTTTTGATTGTATTGGTTCAAAGTGAAAGTGTTTTCAATAGTCCCATCAGTAAATAATTGCTTGAAATCATTCAACCACCAAAAGCGGAATCTCATAAGAGCAGCTGCTATAGAAATTCATTTCCAGTCGCAACGAAACGAATCGACGCTCGAGAAGAAATGGCAATTTTGTGCTATTAACTTTGATTTTCGCTGTACGTGTTCGGACATACATATGCGTGTGTTTGTTTTGTCTATCAATGTGGTTCAACGTTTGCGTATTTTTTTGGCTACGCGAGTGGCGCTGCTATCTGTCTCGAAGAATTAGAAAGAGTGAAGGGGGTCTGGCTGTCATCGTCGTTATTCTCTTATAACTAGTTGTTTAATGCTGGTAATGTTCTCTTCAAATTCCACTCAGTGCTCCAAAGTGTTTCTTATGTTCTAGTACCTTGATTAGAGTGCCTACCATTCGATAGAAATCAAATAATTTTGAGAAAGTCTAAGTGTTGCAAATGAGCGTCCACCCAAGAACCGCTATCGAGAGAGCTCGCTGTTATCGTCGCCTACTGGTTGGACGCTGGAGAAGGTCATCCAACTCAAGGTAGAAAATCTTAAATTATTTTCGTCAAGCAAATAGCAGGCTTTCCAACAAAGCGTCATTTTCATGACGGTTATCAAAATGTCAGAAATAATAGATCTATTAATCTCTAATAATTAATAATGGTGTTTGGAATTTCTGCACGGAAATTTTTGTTGAAAATTGATGATCCCTTTGAATAATGATAAATAACAGTTGTTTATTCTTGAAGGAAAACTGATTTTCTTGCAAATAAATATATGTATTGCTTATTATTCTCTTGAACCACAAACGAACAGACACAATACTTGGAAATCGTTCATCGAACATGTAAAGTAGCCAATTTTAGTTTATTGTTAGTTAGCAATGCTAACTTAGCATTATGGCTGTTACGCGCATGCTGATTTAAAATTTGTTTTACATGAATACATTACGGCCATTGTTGCCATCGCAGTGTGTTTCACATATGTCGATAGTGTTTTATAAACGATGTGTAGCAGTTAGAGTTGTTCAATGGGTTATGTCATATATATTTGAACTATTTTTACACTACAATTATTCTGAAATGGCTTGTATTTCTTTGACTTTAAACAATTCTCAAAACTATAAAAGTATATTTTGAATGTAACGTATTATTTATTAAGGATCTCTTTAATAGATCAAATAGTCGTATCTACATTTTACTATCTCATCTAAAATTTTAACAACTGGGAAAGAAAGTTGACATGTCTTTGGGAGTGCTGGGGGCTGGGTTTCGGGATGATCGGATGCGGATGCGAAACATATCTTTCGTGTGCCGAAGCCGTAATGTCTTCGACTTTTGCACATTCGGCAGTGTTGTATACACATAGGCCTAGTAGAAACCGTATGCAATTGGAGCTGAATGAAACTAGCCTAAAGGGTGTCCACGATGAAATTGCCACACTATGAAATTGCTCTAACTTTTTAACCGTTGGGTAGAATTTAATGAAAATTTGGGTTTACATTATTTATATCCTGCAAGTTTTAAAGTCCTGTGATCAAAACTCGCGAAAATGGAGTCGAAAAAACAGCTCGTGCGTGATAAAATCTTGCGCATTCATCACGAGAACAAGGATCTCTCGCATCGTTCCATCGCTAAAACGTTGGGAATCGCGAATTCCACAGTGTCGCGAGTTTTTAAGCGGTTCGAGGAACGCATGACCACCGATCGGAAGCCCAGAAGTGAAGGGAAAAGTATTCCGTACAACACCAAAAATCACAACCGCGTAGTTGGGGCCTTCAACCGAAATCCGAACGCCCCCGTTCGGGATGTGGCTAAGAAGCTGCACCTAAGCCGAAGTTTTGTCCAGAAGGCCAAAACTAAGGCTGGGCTTCGAACGTTCAAGGTACAAAAGGCCCCTAATCGCGACGAGAAGCAGAACAAGTCCGCCAAAACCCGTGCCAGGAAGTTATACCTCAACATGCTGACGAAAGTTGAATGCTGCATCATGGACGACGAAACATATGTGAAGGCCGACTTCAAACAGATCCCCGGCAACCTGTTTTTCACGGCCAAGGATAAGTTCAGCGTTCCGGAGCATGTCCGCACTCAGAAGATGTCCAAATTTGCGAAGCCAAGATGGTTTGGCAAGCCATCTGCACGTGCGGGAAGCGGAGTGTACCTTTCGTGACCCAGGACACGATGAACGGACAGGTGTACATAAAAGAGTGCCTCCAGAAGCGGCTGCTTCCTCTCCTGAAGGCCCACAACGTCCCAACAATCTTCTGGCCGGATTTGGCCTCATGCCACTACTCCAAGGACGTGCTGAAGTGGTATGCGGACAATAAGGTCAATTTCGTGCCGAAAATGTTCAACCCTCCCAACACTCCGGAGCTCCGCCCCATCGAGAAGTACTGGGCGATTATGAAGCAGCACCTTCTTAAACGACCTAAGGTAGTGAAGACAGTCGAGGAACTGAAGAAAGTATGGGTTTACATGCAAAAAACGGTTGATTCACAGGTTGTGCAGAATCTTATGGCCGGGGTTAAGGCCAAGGTGTGGGCATTTGCGTATGGACTGTAAATAAAATACGAGTGAAATGGTAAAATGAAGTTTAATAGTTATTTCTCAATCCCTCAAAATTTGATGGCAATCGAATGAAAACTCAAATTTTGCGAATCAATTTTGTGTGTGGCAATTTCATCGTGGACACCCTTTATTGGGTAAAAGTGTCCCAAATGACTAATAATGTACAGGTATAGAGTATCTTGATATCATATGTCATACATATTATTTCCAGTGAAAGCAAGATGTATGAAGACAGGCTATATCAAATAACTATGAAATGTTTAGTGTATGGGAATTAGGTTTGGAACGAAACAAATTTCGGCCACTCTTAAAACAATCAAGCGATCTAGATTGCACATTGCTTCATAGTCCTACGTCCCCTTTGCGCACAACCCCATTGGGCTGTACCTTGTAGTTTTTAATCCAAACAGGAAACTTTTATTTTAATTACTCGACACTTTCTGGTTGAAAGTTCATTTTGGAATAAAAATAATTTGCTTTCATTTTCAACGATGCCACGGTTTTGATTTGATAGTTCTACAATTTCCAGTACATTCTTGCATCTTTCGATACTAGAATCGTTGTTTTTTTTTTGACTCACAGTGTTATTTTGACAGAATAGTTGAGGAGTTATTCGTTGTGGGTTATGTTTTCAGGGGTGATTCATTAAGCTTTGGATCGTACTTTCTGAGCCAAAATCTACATCAATTTTCTTATGAACTGTCTAGCCACTGGAAATACTGTGATCCCATGCAAGTGGATGGTCAATTTTAATACCTCCCAATTTTATCAAATTTTACATGAATCCTAGAAAGTGTGAGCTGCTTAGGGAATACCTGTAACTAGAAAAGTGAAGAAAAATTAGTATTGTCCATTTAGTTCCAACTACGCGTATTTCGTCTACAATGTGCAGACTTCTTGAGAGTCGTGTACTAATAACTCGATTGTAGACAAAACACGCGTATTTGTCAAATTTTAACATACTTACTGCGGTAAAAGTTGAAAAAATATTCCCATTCAAATCGAATGCTGCAAAATGCTTAAAAAATTTAGTAACAAATTACTGAGTCATGTACGCTCGAAATTTCTCATAATCGTTACATCTTCTAGACTAAGTTTTTTATATTACATTATTATGCCATCTACATAACCTACGTCAGTGTGAAATTTTCTTTACAAAATTAAATCCAACAAAGGAAAATGTTAAATTGAGTAAAGAACTCATGGTTTAATGTGATTCAAGCAGAACATCGCATTCAAGTTCCTCTCCATGAAGGTGAAATTTTCGTTAGTTTAACATTATCGCAACATACGAGGTTCTACCCACGCCAAAATATCGTTGACCACGCTCGCAGCGATACCGAATCATGTAAATCCAATTTTCAAAAAATCTCCACCAACCCATTATTGACATGACACCGACCGTGGTCGCTACTGTCCGTACTGGGAACCGGTCGATTCCATGTCCGAAGTAGCCGGCCGGTCGGACCCCATCATCAAAGAACCAGTGTTTTACATCACATTCAATTTACCTATAATATGCACACACGTACGCACCCACACACATCATCCTCATCATCAGACGACGACGACGACGGCGAGAACGATACCGAAACCACCGCCGGTACACTCGAAACAGCTTCCCGGTATCGATTTTGCCGGACTTGATGCGGAACGGTTGGTCCTGCGCCGTTCGGTTATTCCAACCTGCCTCTCAATCACCGTCGGCGTCGTCTTCAATGGCAGGAACTATGTGTCAAGTCCGACGGAATCTTAAAGTTGTTGGAATTTTTCGAATTTAGTGAATTTTGATAAAACCTCTCCGTTTCATTGCCAACTAAAAAGAAAATTCGAACGGCCCAACTTTGCCATCATAAAAGATTAATGCGACTTCGATAGCGATTCGGAAAGGTTGCATAAAGTTAACCTCGGCTCGCACATTAGCGAACGTACATTTCTTCTGGCTCATTGTTCACAACTGTCACCGGGCGAAATGGAAATGGATGGGAAAAAAAGGGGGAAAAACTGCGCAAAATTTGCATTTTCTTCGTCCCTCAAATGGAAAACCCGAATGGGGTCGTGTCGTTCCTTTGTGCTTTGCCAATTTTTCGCGAATTCGGATTTCCATCCATTAGCGTGTGGACTGCGCTTTGTTGGAGTTAATGCGAAAGGGTACCCCCTTAAGTGCGGAAATGCATAATGAATAGGGAGGGGGGGGGGGGGGCACGGAAGCGGATAGAGAAGCGCCAGAATCAACACGTTGCCGCACTCGGCAGTTAAATTTATTGATTTCCTTAAAGATGACAGCCCATGGTTAAGTTTTTCTTCCCGAGACAGGAAGCAGGAAAATTTATTTAAAAATCTCTCCCTGCCCGCAAAGCGGAGTGAAAATGGTCGACTATCTTTAACGATCGGTTTTCTTGCTTTCCCTCTCTTTTTCAGGAAGAGAAACTCAAGTAACGAAGTCTCGAGAGAAAGCGTAGGAAAAACTACCACACTGCAGTTCCATCGCTAGTCAATTAACCGGACCGGAACATGGGACACTTGAGGAACAAACAACGTCGGCACCAGCAAAAGGAAGCGGCACTCCGGCGTTTGCGGAAACAACAGCTCGATGAGGTGGACATTATGAATTTGGTAAGTGGCCAAAAAACGGAGGATTCCTTGCTTTCTTGTTTTACCTCCTACTTCTTCCGCGTTGAATGGGATCAGGATTTGCGGTGAATGAGCATTAGCGAGCATTTCTTTCGACTGGGGCTTCGGGAGGAATTGGGGTATTAAATAAATTCCTATAAAATTACGCTGGGCACTGCAAACTTGGAATTAAATTATCTTCTAGGTTGAGTGGTGCCTCAGGAAAATTACAAAGGACAGTCCTGTGGGGTTGTATGATTATACAGTAAGATGCTTTTGGTTCCATTATTGCCAAACCCATTAATAATATACCAGACAGAAATATCGTTCAGTTGGAAAGAAATGTGACATGAGCATAACTGACCGCCCGAGGTTGCTACTCCGTTTTTGCCAGATCAGCTGTAATTACACAGAGAACCAACATATGCTGCTTGGGACTAACATACATCCTCAATGTGTAATTACCTCTCACATGCAGGTCAAATAAGGAAAGCGTAGGAGTATGTTGACGGGATACTTGCTTCATTGGACACCTCTGAACTTTCACGAGAAATCACTGGGATGTTAGATAACAGGAAGGGTTGCAGCAGGGTTCATTTTTGGTAAACGCTCTCTAGAGAAAACTTTAAATATTAGTACCGATTTCCGATTGGAACCGAATTATACCAACAGTAAGGATGCTATTAGGGCCACTAACAAAAGGGAAGTGTGGTTTACTTGTTTCAACATTTGTGGCCTGGCCAGTATGGCGAACGAATAATGCGGATCAAAATTAAGTAAGATCTCCACAACCGGCCCACCATACCCGGCGAAACACCACATCTAACAGGAAGCAGCTTTAATGTTTTTTTTCTGTGCAACGTCACTCGTGCCACCAAACAATAGGTTACCAGAACAATAGAAAACCCGATATGCCCGATAATAAAAAAGTGCGCATCATAGCATCGACACAACCGTTCACAACCGATGCCCGGAGCTGGCTCTTTGTTTTTGGTAAGCTTTCTGTTTATACAAGTACAATCTACATCAGCTGCGGACAGCTTGGTGCGTTGATGCCCTTTACCACGTAATCGATATAATTTTCTTCTAACCATTCAATCGATGAATTAAGGGGGGATATACAGTTAGAACGTGAAAAAAAACACAAAAAAAATTCAAGGGGAAGTTTTTACTCAAATCTATCGAAACTATTTTTCAATTATAAGTGTGTCCATGCAGTATTTAAAAATATTCATTTTAATTTTTTTTTCAACAAAATGGCGGCTGTTAGAATGCGTTGAAAAAATCGTTGTATTTTGCTTGTGTTGGCTCTCCTGGTCGCAGTTTTGATCTGAAACCTGCTAACCCACTTGGGGTTCGAATTTCGAAAAAAAGGGTTTCAGGAGCGTAATCCGTATGCGGAAATTTACTTTCTCTAATGCAAAAAATGATATTTTTGTAAGACCTATCTGTATATCCCCCGTAATACAGTATGTGATGGTTTATCTCTCGCATGTAGTATTGATCGAGGAGTAGAACCGAGGGTATGCGGTAGCCCCTTTACACTGTCAACACCTCCCGTCAAACCGATATCCCGATTTATTCACGCAACTTCACAAGCTGAAATCTTGTTAGTCCCTTTGTTATTTTATCAGCCAGTCTCTTAGAACTTACACGAAAAAACCGCTGTCGAAACTACCATTTTGAGGTTAAATTAAGCGCAAACACCAGCAATTATCACCTGACTATAAATGCGTTTGATTTTACCATGCGTTCGATTGAAGTTAAATATTGTGGGGTTGATATCAACGAGGTGTATCCAAACATAACACTAATGTTGCACCATTAACGTAGTAAATTTGACTAAAATTTCCTGGTACACACTACCAAAATGTCATGTAAATTTCTGTCTCCTGAGACCGACACATGCAAGCGTCCTTTAGCACATAAGAATGAGTTGAAAGAGATGAGAAAATAGATTCAATAAATTACATCTTTCGTCGAATTGCGTATGTGTCAGTGCCAGAGACATAATTTTACACGAAATCTTGGAGTTTTGAAAATAGGCGTAGTCCGGGTAAAATGGTAGTTTTAACTGCAAGATTTTTCCAGTGCAGTTGTTTTTTTTAAGACCGTGCAATATCGTGGTTACTACTCCTTCACTAATCAGAACCAGTGTAATTGCACAGAGAACCACATAGGTGGAGCTTGGGAGTAGCTCTACATATTGAATGTACAAGTTCACTAATTCTATTTTATAGATCAGTACCGGCGCCGGCCACGTCCTCATTGGTCTTTGAGGAGGAGGAGGAAGGATGATTAGTTTGACAATTGTTGTTATTAGAGACCGTGATCACCACTGCATCTCTACAATTGCCAAGGGAAGGATAGTTGTCTTAGTGAGGCAGGTTATTTTTAGATCACGGATGCACTGTGGTAAGTGAAGCGATCAATGAAAGAAAGCGCAGTAAACTGCTTTTTATTTTAAATCTAGTGGTGATATAAAGAGGCAAGTGACAAATGGCAAGGAAGGGGACAGGCCTGAGATTGAACATCTCGACCCAACAGATGGCGCCACAGATACGTTTTTATTTGATAAGGGATTAATGGGTTGCCAGTCAAACTGTTAGATTTAATGTAGAAATAAGTTGGTTAAGCTGACGTAATTAGATTTGAAATTTTAACACAACAAAATTTGAATTGCTTTGTTCGAGCATGAATGTCTGTCTGCGGCCACACCATCACTGCCTTCTTCTTGAGCAGTGGAGTCGAGATTCCGACACTTTATGTCCACATCCAGTAATTGTTTTCTAGCGAAATCCATCTCAACGCCTCTGGGATGCGTTTCAATTGTGGTGACGCTTGCGGTGGGATCGAAAATCGACCGCAATAACAACAATAAGAGACAAATTGCGTCAGAATCCTCATGCACAACATTGTTCATATCTGCACTCTAAGCTTAACTTACCCATAATCGCAAAAAAAGTGCACATACTCATTTATGGGTAAAATTAACTTTTCCGATATTTTAGAACATTTATACGGAAAAAATTTGGGTAGGTAGTAATGTACCCATAAATGGGTATGTGCTTTTAGCGATTTTGAATATTAATCACCCATGTTTGGTTTAACTGAACCAAGGGTATTTGGAAACACTCAATATTAACATACCACTATTCTGTTAGAAAAGATTATTCTTTCAGATCAAACTGCTCAAAAAAAATGAATGAAATCGGAAAAATCAGTCAACCAATAATCCCGGGACAACCGGGAATGTGAACAGTGAAATCTGTTACCGCTTCTGAGACAACATATTTGGCCACAGTTGGCATTTTGCCACTACTCAAAAATGACTTAGAAATGACACTAGGATATCTGATCAAATAGGAGAAGAATCAAAATCAGTTCAAGAATTTAAAAAGAATTGGACACAGCTTGTTCAACATGATGAAACAAATGTTGGAGGCAAATGAATTTAAAAATAAATCTAAATGGATTCTGATGCCAGGCAGTATAAACTCCCAAAAAGGAGCAAATTATATAGTTCAATAGTTCTGACGTACGTTACTATCAAGATATATCCATTTACTTGTATTATTAAACAAAAGAACCATCATGATTCAACCCTTTAAAACTCAATATCGCATTCCTAACCATAATTCTACTTTAACCGTCTCATTTACTCGCTCTGCTGGAATAATTCACCTCATCAAGAGCTATCATTAGACACTTCTCATCTGTAAACTCCCCTGGCCATCAAGATATCATGTTTGTCAAAATAAAAAGCGACACCAGAATCTGTATGCTAATACAATCGGCCCACTCGCTGGCAGGAATCAAACACTAAAATCTTCTCCAATTTGAGTTGTTGCACCCCAACGGGGGGTGCATTCTTGATAAAGCAATAATTGCATCTCCACTTCTTCCCGACGTACGAATGCACCAATTTCATCCAGAATTAGTTCGGTGGCAGCATGCCATTTCAACAGCAGGAGTTTGACTTATGAATATCTCACCACAGCAGGCCAGTTTGTTTGCTACTGCTTGCGTGGCGCTTGACAGGGCCTTGCGATTGCAAAATGATTAGATTTTGTTTTCCACCGAAAATGTTTATGTCATGAATAAAAGATACAAATCGATATGTGTGGATGGAGCTCAAGAAAAGATTAAGTCTGAAGCAACAATAGAAAAGGGCCTATCAACATTTGTAAACAAACACTTCTGAGCATATTTCCTCGCAAAGCGTAGGCCACCCACGCAAACCAATACCATCATCATGTAGGGGAAAGTTTCCCCTACACGATGATTTTGTAGGTTTGTTTGATGATTTTGTGGAGTGTTTGTTTACAAATGTTGATGGGCCCTTTTCTATTGTTGATCCAGAAGTAGAGAATGAAGTGTTCGAACCACACGTGAGCAGATAATCTGTCATTTCATCAACGAAGAGATGCTGAGTTTGATAACGACTGGATGGAAGATTGTTGGTATTTCATGAGGGATATTTCCTGCTCGTTGGTGATGTTTTTAGCCTTGTTCGACAACATTTTGAGTCTAACTTTCTTAGCATTTCAAGCTTATTATTTCAATAATTAGTTAATTGATTGTTCTCAAATGAATGTTCTAAATGCACTTTCACTGTTAGTAATTGAGAGATTTCGATGCCAGGTACAATTTTTGAATTAGTATAATTGTGTTGTATGGTAAATTTGAACATATTATCCCAACAAACATTGTATTCTGCATAACAGCTTTTTCAATCAAATTTCAGTATATTCCACTTAAAAATGGCTTGTTATTCTTCTAATAAACTCGAATTGTTAGTTGAGCTGTTCGCAGGGAGTTGCGAAACATTTCTTGTTGTTGTTGTTGTTGTTGTTGTTGTTGTTGTTGTTGTTGTTGTTGTTGTTGTTGTTGTTGTTGTTGTTGTTGTTGTTGTTGTTGTTGTTGTTGTTGTTGTTTTTGTTATTTTGTTTGGTATTTACGTAACTTTCAGCCTGACGTTGGTTCGTCACATCTGGGGAAGATCTTGAACCTGCATATCGTACCCATCAACACACGGGGTAATCATTTCTCAACGAATAATCCGAGGTCAATATGAAGTAAACAGTCCTAGTACAATCCTACTTCAAAGGCGGACTTCAAGTGTCCTTCAACCAACTACCAAAATGCTAGCAATTTTGACATTTAGGCTGCATACTAATTCAAGAATTAATTTCATTTTTCACTTAAATTTGGCAGATGGAAAATAATCGAATAAGTCGGCTATTTGAGCTGACTTATTTTTGACAGACGGGAACACAATTTTGACAAACATCATGAAAGGGATTTTAACACAGGACTGAAGCGGCTGTCATTCACGAACAACAATTGTGAAGCCGGTTTTCTTGAAGCCTATATGCAGCAAACAGAATATTCGCGGCGGAAGTTGTCGTGTTTTGTCGTTAATTTGATTCGAGAGGAAAATCTTCCGTGTTGTACTTAGTGCAGTGGTTATCGCAACGACAGTATTTTTTCATTGTTTATCAGCCAGGTATTATCATGTTTTATCGGAATTACTGATACTAGTAGAAAAATATCGTACTTAACCATTCCATTGTGAACCGAGCTTAAAATATTAAAAACGTCACTAGCGCCACACCAAAAGTGCAGGCTTCAAGAACTAATGCTTTCTTCAGTCCTCTGGATTTTGATCGATCAATCGACAATTTTCCATCTGTCAAGTTTAAGTTTAAATTTAAGTCAAGGAATTAATTCACAAATTGGTACACAGCCTTAAAGTCAATCGGTTGTTACACCTGAAATGTAAATAGTACGATTTTACTAGGAATGGAAGAACGATTGAACTAGAATAGCGGACTTCGCTACTCCACTCGTCCTACAATTGTTCTAGGCTCCGCTATCTGGGCTTTAGTATGTTTAAGTAGTGCACAAGAGGAAGATAATCTTTATACGGATTTATATGGAAAAAACTATTGATCATTATCAACAACTTGAACTTGACTTGAAAATGAGGCTGAAGGAGTTTTCGAACAACTATTTTCAGATGAAGGACCTCAGCGCGGCGATAGCCACTCGTGTTTAGACAACTGTAGACAAGGAGATAAACTGGATGGTTCAATGTGTGCAAGCACGGAAGAGGAGCTTAAAGCGATGTAGACGTTTCCCAATAAGGGAACGTCCATTTATTATGTCCCGCAAAAAGTGACTTTTTATAACAAGCCCCCTTCCTCTGCTTGTCACAGTTTTTGTATGGACCTTCAAATTTTTGTGTATGGATTGTCCTTCCTAATTACCTTCCATGGGAAATTTATCAAAAGCAATTATCTGTCTTAACTTTTTTTTATCACCATCCGATAAATAGTCCATTTTTTAAATACAAACGTTAGGAAGCTTTGCAAACTTAACGTCGATGTTTTACAAGCTGCTCTTCAGAGCTAACATAGCGTCCAGTTTTAAAATAATCCTGCCCACCACTCACAGTGGATTCATATCGAGCGTTCTGGTCCTCTCTGAGGGCGTGGGTTCAAATCCCACTTCACAGTGGTGCTGGATAGTCAAGATAAAATAGGATACAGTTTTTGGCTCAGGAAGTACCAGCACATCGATCCCAAGCAGGGTTCCTAGCTTGGTCCCAAGCTTAATGATGCACCACTAGTAACGTAATGCATACCAACACACTTTCAAATATTCTGCCAAAAAAAAACACAGTGAATAAAAAAACAAACAAAGATTCTAGTACAGAAAAGCGCAAGAATGTATTGCAAGGTGCAGGCCTCAAGGTGTACTCCGGGCCAAGGGGCTCTACAACAATGAATCAATATCATATCGCTTATCTTGGTATTAGTAAAACCGTTTATCACTAATGTAAAGTCAAAATTCGGTTTAATATAACCACTATTTCCATCTGTCGCACCAAATTAAATTGCCATTGGCAAATCCAAAATCATTGCGTTTGGTACTTAAATGTTACCGTATGATTCAATGTCTACATTGAGTTCAATTGATGAAACAACTAACTTTAAACAAGTGACAGCATTACTGAGAGAAACTAAAATGTTTCTTTACTTCATCGATATCAACAACACCATGTTTAACGTTGTTGAAATTTAATTCAACATGCACTAAAAAATCCAACAATTTTTTAAAGGTTCACTTAATTTATATCTATTAGCAATTTACTTACTGGAATTGTTTCTATGTTCTCTAGCAAGCGCTTCAAGTTTCACTTGTAAGCTCCGCAAGCTTGACTTAATGTCTTTGCACGCTTGACATGGAAACATTTCAAATCAAACGTCTCATTTGAAACACTCTTGAAATATTCACTAGAAAGCAGAGACTGAAATTTTAGCCTACTTGAGAAAAGAAACGTCCTTTTTCACCCGCTTGGAGAAACAGATGAGGATGTGAGAAACGAGAAACTATTATACGCTCACAGCAGTTTTCGCGAGAAAAACATCGGCGATTTATAATTATCGGAGAGCTCGAGTAGCTGATAAATCGTTTCTTTTTCAGTGAATCCTAGATGCCGATAACTTTTTTTTCATTTACTTTTTGTCACCTGGAAATGCACTAGTCTTCATGCTTGTTTTATTATGACATTATAATTCGATAATGATGGTCCATGGCGGTACCAGTGTGCACCGACTTGGCCTTATTTTCGTGTTTTACTCGTCTACGATCTAGGTAGCAAGTTCTCAGTGAAAACTGTGACATGAGAAAATATTTTCGTTAAATTTAGGAGAGAGATATTTTCGCATAAGCAAGATAGAGCTTAATGAATTATCGGCGAAAAAGGAGAGATGAAAGTTTGAATGGTTCGATACTCATCGACAACCTGTTTGAGAGAGAGCATGGTTTTCACCTAGCTGAGTGAGAATTTCGATCTCTGCAAGAAACTATTAAAAGCTCCTATTTAAAGTTGCACAGTTTCACTTGGAAGTTTTACAAGGCTCATTTTCATGCTTTCCAAGCTTCAATAAGAAGGTATAAAACATTTACCTGGAAGCTTTCACAGCTTCAAAAACAATGTTTCTTATTTCACGTGAAATTATTTCCAGCTTCACTTACACGTTGTTCAAGCTTTGTTTGAAAGCTTTGCAACTTTCATTTGGAAGATTTGCAAGCTTCACTTGGTATCTTTGCGTGCATGACTTGTAAACTTTGCAATCTTTCTTCAATGCAAAATTTCTGTTGACTGGCATGGTTTGCTTGGAAGAGGTTTGCTTGGAAGAGGAATTTTCACATGAAGCATTCCAGACTTTACTTAAATGCATTCCAAGCTTCACCGAGTTATTAGACGGATTTTGCAGAGCACAGTTGTGCTGCCACGAGTGCAGAATGTCGCGAAGAATTAAGTCGAAGCCTCCAAGTCCTCGACCAGGTCATGACAGGCCCTAAAGAAAAATCTCTGTCGAATTACAACTCTCAACTGAATGCCTCAAACAATTCAAAAAGTATTGTTTTTGATAATATGCAATGGTTGCTTTGGATAAATCCCGAAAATTTTACTTAAATACAAACTCTTTTGATTAGAATTTACAGAATAGCCCAGAAAGAAGAGAGGAACAAAAGAGCAGTACGAGGCAGTTATAAAATCAGAAACCAAAACAGAGCAAAATTAATTTGCTGTTGAAGGGTGTGGCTATTGCTGTTCTAAACTTGGAATTAAACCTTATAAAATACAAAGAGGAAGAACTTTTGAACAACTTTTTCCCCATTTTTTTACGTGAAAATGACAGTGCTCCCTTCCGAGCTACGGGCGTTATCGAGAAACCTCAAAAGCAACTCTGAAATCGCTCGCGATAAGAAGCTGACTTAGGCCGTTTTCAGCGGTGTTCCATTATTTAGGTCTAGTTTTATAACAGTTTCAAAAATATAGACCTCCAAAAATAGATAAAATTTTTCCATTTTCACCGCCTTTGTTCCAAATTTCCACATTTCCTTTGTATTTTGTTTGATGACGTCCATGTGTGTGTTTTGTTTTGGAACTCCGGCTACTTCGTTTAGATTTGCTTGGTGTTGGTTCAGCTTGTTCGACATTTCGAAATAATTCCAAAAAGTTACCGAGATTCACGAGTCAAAAGGCGCCGTCTCTGGTTGGTGTTGGTTGAATATTAAGACGAACTATTGGTTTCAGATAGTGACGGTTATTCCTAGAGTCGAAGTGACATTTGTCACTTGGTGAAGTGATAAAAGTCACCTGCAGTGACGTGACTCTCCATTTGATTTTCCCAGGAGAGTAACGCCTGCAGGTGACTTTTCTCGCCACAAAAAAATTTTGCCTCAAAAAGAAATTTCTTTTTAGAAGGATATTCCGTATTTGTGATATTTGATAGTACGGCACTAGCTGCCATAAAGGATCGGTAATAAACTTGGTAATCTGCTACTCCAGTTTAATTCTATGTTAACGATTTCGGGCATGAATAAAGCATTCCAACCAGTTGAAAACGCTCACCGGTTGAAACTCCATTGCAAATAACTCTTACGAACCGCTGTTAGTTCCGACTTTTAGCCGTATCTATATTTATTTCAGTCGCGGAACTACAAATTTCGAACACCCACAGGTTTCCTACGACAGGAATTTCTACAAGCCCCAATGCAAGAGGTTCCTCCTGTGTACTTGCTTCAAATACTTGGAAAAATCTTATTTGTAACTGGGATTTTCTACAGCATCTCTTTGCTAGCCTTGATATGCTTCCCTAGTGCACGAAATTCAATATTTGGGAAATACAACTTTTTGAGGGACTCAAGCAACGTGTAAACAATATTTGTAAGCAATGATAAAAATAAACAAAGCTGTAGAAGCACGTTAGGTTTGTTTTAACAACATGTCATAGCAGTTACAATATGTGTTAACGTAGCTAGTATTATACTGTAAAAATAAACATAGGGATGGATTACTTCCGCTAAAAGTTGTCCCTGCCTTTTCAACTTACCCTTTATGATTGTAAGACTTAAGCCATGTTCAAATAACTTTATCAATCGTCAAAGAGCTTCATAACATAGTTCCCAGAAATTCTTCAAACTTCGTAGAGCTGTTGCAAAGTTCACAGGTTTCAAATTTTGAACTTATATATTTCTCAAAATATCCGATCAGTTCAAATAGCTTCAGTGTTCAGTATTCCACCATTGCCAGCAGAACTCCATAATGTCTGAAAATAAGTGAGCGAGTTATACACCATTTTTTACAGCTGCCTAAATCAATTAAGAACGCTCTGGACTCCCTTTCAAATTCGGCACAAAATAAAACAAAAGCGTATAACAGTTTTATTTTTTACCTCGAAACTGTTCGAAAATGAAAATTGGAACGCACCCTTTGTCGGCATTGCATATATAAAATACAATATAAAATACATATTAATACAATATAAATACATTATAAAATACATATAATACAATATAAAATACATATTGCATAAAATACAATTGCAAAGCAACATGCTTAAATGGCGTATTTTTAGAATCCTTAAGTTTTATCCTTAAGGCTTTTTGGAATCCTTAAGTTAAGTGATTTAAGGAAACATTATTATTGAAAATATAAATAAAGTTCTCAATTCATCTTAGCGATCTTCTGTTGGCAAGAAATAAACACTACCAAAATGTCATTCAAACTTCGATGCCTTCAGACCGACTCATACACACGGACAGAAATGATGCATGATTGATATAACTTTTGCCATAGTTATCCCAAGCTTCGAAGATATTCTTGAAATATTTAATTTAAATGGTTATTTGAAAATGATTTGATGTTTACATCAAGCATATATTTCATATGAATCAACGTTATTGAACATCAACCATGAAATGCTTAAATCAAGCATACATGTCATTATTTGAATCCGTGTTTATCGCTGAATCACTCATACTGGAAGGTTAAATAGGGCATATTGCAGCTCTACTGAACCTCGTGGCTGCCATCCGCACTCAACGACAAAGCGAAGGAAAAAACTAGAATGGACAGCCCAATGGGGTTGTACGCAAAGTTGACGTAGGACTACGAAGCAATGTGCAATCTAGATCGCTTGATTGTTTAAAGAGTGGCCGAAATTGGTTTCCTTCCAAATCGAACTCCTATACACTAAACGTTCGCACTACAACCTTTATTGATATAGCCTGTCTTGGTATCTACATTCATACATCTTGCTTTCACTGGAAATAATATGTGTGACATATGATAACAAGATACTCTATATCACGTAATATACCTTGCAGTGCGAATAAGTTTTGTTCATTTGGGAAACTTTTACTCAAGAAGCTGGTTTCATTCACCTCCAATTGCATACGGTTTCTGTTAGGCTTATGTGTGTACAACACTGCCAAAAGTGCAAATGTTGAAAACATTACGGCTTCGGTACAGGAAAGATGTTTTTCACAATCGATTATCCCGAAACCCAGCCTTCAGCTTTCCAAAACACATGTCAACTTTCTTTTCCAGTTGTTTTGATGGCCCTAAAAAGGGCCATTTTGGGTTCGAGCGAACAGCTACTAACACCGCCTCATTTCGTCAAGAAGCTGGTTTACTTGACCATGACTTCGGTTCGCTCGGGAACCTCGTGTTTAGCTAGCTCTCCCGGCAGCTTGATCGAGGGGCAGTTTGAATTTCCAGAGACGTCAGGGCCATCCGCCAATTGATTTAAGTCAGTCGGGCAGATACGCTTTCAATCCGCTCGGAAATTTCAATTATGAAGCTGTTCATAATGCTTATTGTTTTGAAGGAAACGACAGTATCGGGTTAAAATGCTTCAACACCCGGTAGATAAGGTGCTATACACGGCAAAAACAAAGTACCTAGAATTGAGTATTTTTAAACTTAAAGTTGAGTACTGTTGTTGAACTGGAGAGATGGGTAAATTTGATTCTGCACATTAGGTAAACATTATTCAATGGGTGAGTACTTCATTGACAACAAATTTTTGAGTAAAAAGGAAGTCATTTGCATACTTTTATTATTTGAAGTATATTAGATTTAAAAACCGAAAAACAATAAATATGTTACGGTATTAAACTAGCCGTTATTGTTAAAAATTAAGAAACAACAAAATGAATAAAATTATCAAGTAAATTTATGTTTTAAGGCACTTTATTTTTACTAAACATGTACTAACATTTACTAACTAACCGTGCGGAAAAGTTCTCTTCTTTGGTTTTTACGAGTTTTATTGCATTCGGTTAAATTTATCCTCCATAAACTTTGTATACAGTTACTCAAATTTGAGTACTATGGCATATACTCAAATTTGGCTTCCCGCACCGAACTCAAGAGTTGGGTGAAATTAACTTAATTTTGGGGACTTTGTTTCTTCCGTGTACGTTTTCTTCTTCCGAGCCTTGCAGCTGGAACTGTTTGCCTTCCGAGATGGTGAAGCGAGAGTGCACCTTAAGAGCATATTCTGTTGATATGATCGACCAACTAGAAATCATTATCCTTATTGCGTTGTAGATGGTTGTGGCCTGTTTGGGAATTCATAGTCTATTATTTCCGATAAACGTCTAGGCCGAAATAGTGCTAATTGAACGATAGACCAGCATTGGGAAATAAATATGTAAGATAATTCTATTGTTAACTCTTTAGATAGCATTTGGTGGCCCTAAAAAGGACCGTTTGGTTTTAATAATGATACGGCCCTAGTTGTATTTTCTACGATGGTTGAACCACATTACATTCCCAAAATAATTTGATTCCTATCGAATGATTGAAATTTCAAACAGCACAAGATATATTCAACCAAACAAACTCTTTAATAAGCAAACTGATTTGGTCGTACTAAAAAGGACGGATATAGTTGACGGGGAGAAACATTGTTCACGGTTGAACTTGGGGTTTCTTCTTGGTATTCTTGGTTCAGCTCCTCGTCGGTGCGGGTGGCCATCTGCAGGTGACGTGGGCTGATTATTGTCCCGTTGTTGTCACGGGTGGCATTTTCCATCAACTCATAGGCTTCAGCAGCCTTTTTTTCTCGCAGCGATGTTGACGGGAGCATCGGCCCAAACAGCCAACTGCACCAACTTCTCTGGATAACGAATGCTCACCAGTGCACCCTCCAGTATGGTCGCACGCCTACTGCGTTGCTACAACACATTTTGCTCTGCACAGAACTACGACTACCGTAAGACTGAATCAAATTTTCATTCAACGAAGTCAATGTGATACTAAGTGCATCAAAGGGGACGAACTTCAGTTATTAGGCCACAATAATTAGTTTTAATTAGTGCACGCTAGACGGATGATTTTCTTAACATAAATGTTCCTAATTTGTTAGCCACTGCCAGCAACTAATCCGGTATGCAGAACTAGGAACTAAAACGAACTCAACCACATAGTCTAGTCGGTCTATGACGTGTCGCAATTCGGCTCGAATTATCCCTTCTAAAATTTCGTTCGATCGTTGTTCAACGGTCTTTGTGATATACTCCGGGACGCGGCGTAATTGAACTAAAAACCGACAAAAGAAAAAATTCAACAAAACAAACTCTTTAGTGATTAAACTGATTTGGTCGTCCTGAAAAGGACGGATTTAATTGACGCGGGAGAAATAGTTTGCGATTCCCCAGGGTTGTTTGTCTCGTCACTGGCGTCTCTCGTAGCGAGGTTAACAGGAGCATCGGCACCAACAGCCAACTGTGCCAACGCCTCTATGCACTCCCGCTTCACTTTACTCAATTTTTGAGTACAATTGTATGCTATCTCTTTTCTCTCACGGAAATGTTACTAAATTTTCGTAAGAAGCTGATCTAATCAAAAATTGAGTTGATCCACTGTTTAACGAAAATTGAGTAACACATCCTTGAGGGAAAAAGAGATAGCATACAATTGTACTCAAAAATTGAGTAGAAAGAAGCGGAGTGTGGGCAACGACTGCTCGCCAGTGCACCATCCAAGGTGCTTGCTGCCGCTAACTGCGTGCGAACAGCCACTGCACAGCCCCACGACTGTTGTAAGACTGAGTCAAAATTTCAGCTAAGAGCTGGTATGTCATGGCGTCGGATGCTATTGCACAAAAGAAGGCGGTACCAACGAAGGCAATGTGATACAGATTGCACCAAAGGGGACGAACTTCTGTTATTGCGCCACAATAATTAGTTTGAATTAGTGCACGCTAGACGGATGATTTTCTCAACAGAAATATGCCTAGTTTGCTTCCCACCAACAGCAACTAATCCGGTACGCATAACTAGAAACAATGGCGAACTCCACCAAATGGTCACTGATGTGTTGCAGTTTGGCTCGAATTATCCCTTCTAGACTTTCGTTCGTTTGTTGTTCAACGTTCTTTGTGGTATAATCGGGGACGCGACGTTTAATGATTGCCATATTCAGCCGTGATGCGGTAATTGAATTAACAACAGCACAATAGAAAAATTCAACCCAACTCTTTAGTTAGTAAACTGATTTGTCGTCCTGATAAGGACGGATTTAATTGACGGGGGTGAAATGTTTTCGATTCCACTTGGGCTTTCTTTCTTCGTTCGGCTCCTCGTTGTTGCGGATGGCCAGCTGCAAGTGACGTGGGATGAATCTGGTCTTGTTTTCACGGGCGGCGTTTTCTACAACGTGCTCGCCAAACACGTCTGTCGCATACGGATGCACAGCGAGAACTGATTATTGGTGTTCGGTCGTTCCACGTGTTCCATAATTGCTGGCAAGGTTACTGTGGCAGTATTAACCAATCAGAGCGTAGCGCAAATATGATGTCATTTTCGACCAATAGCTTTGTGCGTTCAGAAATTTGTGTGGGACGGGGAAAAGTTATTTTGAAGAAGAAGAAGACATTTGTTACTCGTTTCCTATGACCTTGCTAGGGGAAACACATTTTTCAACCTGTTGATATGCAAATTTGTATGGGAGCAAAAGAAGGTCATTTTCAAATGAAAAATTGAAATACTTATACTAATTGAACTTCATTCAAATTTTGATGCAAAAAATTTGTGAGTCTTCTTGATAAAATGATGCTTGAATAAAGTCATTCTGTTCAGTCGAACGAGAGTTATAAGCGTTCAAAAACCTTTCACTTTTGCGTAACGCTCTCATTTTTCATAATTTTGAAACGGCGCCCGGTATAGAAAAGAAAAACGTAGTCCTACGTTAAAAAAATATCATGGCGGCGGCAGATCACTCGGTTGACTTGGACGACGACCTGGTTGAAGAGTTTTATGTTGACGAAGAAGTGGTAGAATTATTGAAATCGATTGGATTATCCGCGGCAGGGATCGAAGAGTTTGTAGGTATGTAAGCAAATTGTAACTATTCTTTAAAGTAGTTTTAATGAATTTTGATTTCAGCTAACGGGTACGACATTGATGCGCTACAATTAATCGAGCGTGAAGAAGTCGAAGCACTTCTTCCTCCACCGCGACTAGCAGACCGAACCAAGTGCATTCGAGGAATGAATGACTGGCGTCGGTCTCTGCAATTTGCTGTCCACTCCTAGGGTCGCATGGTGATAAGAATGATATTTCCAATTTTCAAACATTGTTAAATGTTGTTTAATTTCGTAATATCCAAAGAATGTGTGCTAATTGAGTAAACGTTCCTATAATGGTGGTATTTTAGTGCAAAATGTTCCAATTAGAACATATTGCACTAAAATACCACCACTATAGGAACTTTTATCGTTAATTTAACGATTTTTTTTATTTTTGGAACCAACCATAACATCATTTGAACGAATCTCTGTGTATGCTTAAACCAACCATCCGATACCATTAGTTCAACCCTCAAAATAAGGTCAAATTAAACATAAACATTATTGAATTTATCATGAGCATCAGAGAGCTGTCAAATCATCAACAATGAATATTGTTGATGTTAGCATAATATGGTTGATTCAACCCTATTTCTATCTTCGATCTATTGTATTATGCGTGAAACAATCTCAAAAAAGAATTATATAAAAGTCAATGCACAAATATGCTTGATCGGGACCGGAATATTATTGATATGACTTTATTTTTTTCTCCGTGCAAGCGTCCTTTAGAACGTAAGAAAGAGTTAATCAATTTGATTAAACACATATTTTGGCGAGCTGCGAACATTTTGATTTCTGGAGACATAATTTTATATAGAATTATTCAAATACGTTCTTCGACCTTTGTCAGAGATCAATGACGTATTGTGTATAATAAATGATTTTAGGTGTGTAGACCGTTAACTGCAGTGTAAATCTAGACAAAATCGTCAAAAGGTCGAAAGGAACAATTGTAAACAATGATTTAAAACGTAAATTTCCTGGAAATGCCAGGTTGCTTACATCTATATCTACTACCGATGGGAAGGTAATAACTCATTCTATCTGTTTCTGGTGCTATTTTGGTTGTGGGAGCAAGCAGATCCCAGAAAAATACGCAAGAGGTCATTGTTTACAAATGTTACTTTCGACCTATTGACTATTTTGTCTAGAAATGCTCTTTTGCTGTGTTGCTCTTCAAATGAACGTTATAAACCAAACCAAAACCAAACAAAAACAAAACCACTACACAACCAAATTCACAGATTCAGTTGAAAATATCCACTAGAAATTCACTTAACCTTCATGTGATTCAGGAAGTGGAAAATGCTTTGCAAAATCAAATAAATCTTAGGGAAGGTCCATTAATTATGTCACGTTGTAGGAGGGGAGGGGGGGTTTGGGAGAACGTGACGATCCATACAAAAAAATTGAAGGTCCATACAAAAACGTGACAAGAGGGGGGGGGGGTATAAAAAGTCACTTTTTGCGTGACGTAATTAATGGACGTTCCCTTATGTGTTCAGTAAAATGTAAATGATTAGTCAAGTAGAATTTCTTTTTCTTTGTGATGTTCATGTAAAAATGTACTTATTTTAGTATTGGAAAATATCGCCATGTGCATCCAGTAGTAGCTAAGTGAAATATTTTTTCAGTGTATGTTTATGTTATTGTAGACATTAAGCTCGTTACGCTTGCTTAGATGTTGTCCTAGTGAGAAAGTGGTCATAGTCAAAGGCCTGACTCAAAAGGTAGCATTTTGTTGTGTCATATTTCGCATAAGAAATGTTCCTTCGTGTCCCTCTGTGAAGCCTTCACTATAATCAGATGATCATCGTTTTCAGATGAGCATCCAGCCACGGTCCATCCCGAACAAAGCCATCCAACATTAGGTTCTTATCACAAATCATTTTCGAATCAAACCATGTGCTTATCGTTAGCGTGCCATCTTTCCACGACTTCCTTCACGCTTTGCCCCCCTCCCCCTTGAATTTTCCACCATCATCGCTTCTGTTTCCACCAAAATCATATTCTATAGGGAAAGCTGATACTGGTTGTCTGAAATGTCACATTTCAGTCTTTCGGTATGTTCGGTAGTCATTTCCAGCGCTTCCTGCGTCGTTCGTGAGATTAGATCAATGCTGTATATATTTATTAGATTTTCGTTGTTCTGGTTCTAATCTCCCATCCCCGTGTTCCATCATAGGCCATGCCGGAATATTAGAGTGTTTATTTTGATTGTGCACCCTCGCAAAGGGGAAGCAAAGAAAAAACCAATGAGGAGGGTTCGTCCCTTCGTCGTCGCCGTCTTGTCCGTAATGTCAAAGTCGGTACGCACTGAAGACAAATTCATTGTCACCATCCATCCACTCCTGGCAATAATGAATTCAAATGGGAAAATAAACGATTGCGATAGGACCGACAACATCATTACCTCGCTGGAAAATCCAACGAAGAAGGGGGAATCTCACCACCAACCTTTGGAAAAAGTCCCACCCGAATTTGATAGGTAACCGCACGGTTTGGAGGGTCGGAAATCACACCTGTGGCTGTCGGTTTCGGGTTTCGAAACGCAGGTTCCGCAAAACAAAGGCAGATAAAGGTGGGATCGGTGTTCAACAAAAGACAGGGAAAGCAAGTTTATAGGTAATACGATAACTTTCCAGCAATGAAAAACAAATGAATCCAATTTACGCTGCTTTCAGGTTAGGAGTCGGGGATTTTGGGTGGGAGAGGGGGCAGGAGAAGAATGTCTGGCTCGATTCATTATAGATGGCGTTCCAATGTTGCAGCTATGGAATCTCATTGGAATAGAGGCCTCCCGGAGGGAAAATTTACAAAAGAGATGAGCAAAGGTCTAAGAAGAAATTTCCATGATGCAAAGTTTGAAAAGTCAACATTGCTTGGAAGTTTTTTTCTGACTACTTCCAGAAATTTAGTTGAGTTGCTTTAATTTTTAGTCCTTTCAATATGTTGATATTGGCTGCTTATGCCAATCTCAAAATCACTCACAGAAGAAAATTATAGTCACTAGATTCATAGTCTGGCGGATACAACGACGGGAGCCAATTTGAACTGTCAGTTGGCGGAGCCAATCGAGCATATCAACATAATTTATGTTAAGGGCCTAAACGCCATTTGTAAACAATAGCTTTAAACGTTGATTTCTCACGAATTACGAGAATTCCACCATATCCTGCTACTCCATATGGTAGAACTAACTTTCTTCTACCAAATGCTGCTTTCATTTCACGAGAGTGATTCGAGATTCAAGAGAAATCGATATTGAAAGTCATTGTTTACAAATGGCTTTTAGGCGCTTAACATGAATTACTCGAGATATGCTCGATTGGCTCCGCCAAGTGACAGTTCAAATTGGCTCCCGTCATTGTATCCGCCAGACTATGAATCTAGTGACTATAAAGAAAAATGGCTCAGAACTTGAGTAGCCTACTGATCACAAGTTTATCGAAAGATACACAATTCTTACATTTTCTAGTAGAAGAATCTTGATTTTTTGGATTTAAAAATTTTTGAGTTTCAAAATTGAAAAATTGAAAACTGAAAAACACTGGTCGGTTGTACTCGACATATGTACCAACTATTGGGGCCAATTATAAAAGTCGAGACAAGCAACTCACTGTTCCTTGTCACTGTCGAGTCAAGCAATATTGGGCATTACAGAAGTCGACTGAATCCAGGGACCTGACGGAGATAGATTTTCCTGAAACCAACATCTCTAACATCAAAAAGTCAAAAGATGCATTGTTTGTAAACAATACTGGGGTTCGTACGGTGCGTACCCGTAGCAACAAACGTCTTATTCAAATAAGTTGCATACTGTCAAACGCTAGTAAATAGAATAGGGTTGCCAGATCGCTGACTGAATCTGATCGAGTCGACTTGTCTGTCAACTTTAATGTTGAAAGTTTTGAAATTTCATTGCACTATGCACTATGCAACAAATTAGTGCTTCCATCAACTCAGCTGATATTTGAAGAATAAATTTCGAGTAATTTATGTTAAGGGCCTAAAAACCATTTGTAAACAATGACTTTAAACGTCGATTTTTTTTTTTTGATTCTCAAATCACTCTCATGAAATGAAAGCAGCATTTGGTAGAAGATTGTTAGTTCTACCATATGGAGTAGCTGGATATAGTGGGATTCTCGTGATTCGTGAAATATCAACGTTTAAAGGCTTTGTTCACAAATGGCTTTTAGGCCCTAATCATAAATTACTCGAGAAATGTTTTCGTTTTTGGCTCTTGTTGTGTGAACTACATAACAAACTCCAAACATTTAACATTCAAAAGTAATATAAAGGTTGCTTATCGTGTCCAACCCACACACTATAAATATGATAACGAACATTCATAATAGAAGTAGGCCCTTATGCCTAACAACAGATAACAGCAGTTAGGCCCTTATGGCTTAATTCGATTAATATAATATTAAAAAACAATTTTTTTCACAGATTTTACAAAGAGACGATCATGCATCTGTTGGATCCAACCAAACATGGTTTCAGGGTGACATACCAATTTTTGGATGGTTCTCTGAACTTTGGATGAGTTCCCAAAAACTTCTTTCAAGTTTTTTTGAACTTCTAAACAGCTCTTTCTTCTTTACTAAACTGCAAGGAAGTTCTCTCATCAAAAGACATGTCATTCCAGCTCCCTGAATTGATCAATTCGACGAGCAATCAAATCTGTCAAACGAGGTGAGTTGGAGAAAGCAGAGGAATTGTAATTTCTACATGAGTTTTCACCCCAGCTCATAGTACGAAGTGAATGGTTGAGGTCATGGTGGTAGTGTTTACCATATTTTTAAATGGCAGCATGGGTAATAAATATCATATCGATCATATGAATGAAGTTTTTACGTAAAAAACAGTCTTTTACGGTGTGTCAGTAAATTTCTGGAGAGGTTTTCTGCTGATATTCTGAGATGTTTTCTGCAGGACATCTGGAAAGTTCCCTCCTGAATTTTTGGCAAGAATCCTCATGAGCAATCGCTCGTGATTTTTTTTTAAATTCACACCTAAACTTCGGAAAATTGCCTTCCAGACTTTCTGAAAAGCTTCCTCTTAAAGTTCTCTGGTAAGTTTTTTTTCTGAACTTAGAGGGGAGTTTTTTCCTAGCCTTCTTGTAACTCCAATCTTTGACTTCGAGCAAAAACTTTCCACAACACCGAGAAAGTTCTCTCCAGCACTTCTAAGAAGATCCCCTTAAACTTCTAGGAAGTCTATTCCTATACTTCTAAGAAGTCCTCTTTGGAACTTGCGGGAAGTTCTCTCCTGAACTTCGAGGAAGTTTGTTTCTAAATTTCTGGGAAATTCCTGCTTGAACGGAGAAGTTTTTTCTGCGAATTTCAGACTTTTGAGAGAGCGTTTTTCTGAAATTCTGGTTACTTCAGTTCCAACTATGCTTTTGGGAGGTTTTTTAATGAAGTTTTAGAATGTTATTTATTGCACTTCAGAAAAGTTCATTCAAATTTGTCATTCTGAACATTGGCGAAGTTTGTGCCAGAATGTTTAAGAAATTTCTTCTTGAACTTATAGGTAGTGCTTCTCTGGTCAGTTTATTCCGGAATTTCGGGGGAGTTTTTTCTCAAAGTTCTAAAAAGGCCTATTATGAACTTCCCGAAGTTCTCCAGAATATCTGGAAAGTAAACTTCTAAGCAGTTTCTTCACACAAGTTCTGAAAATTGGCAAAGTTTTCTCCTGAACTTCTGGGAAGTATGATATTGAACTTTGATAATATTTGTTCCTGAAGCTCAGAGATATTCTCTTGAGCTACGAACAAGAGACTCCTATACTTCTGAGAAGTCTCTTTTCTGACTTTCAGTTTTCGTTTTTCAGACTTTCGTTTTTTCCCAAAACTTCTTGGAGGTTCTCACCAAAATTTCGAGAGGGTTCTTCCTGAATTCCCGAAAACCTCTAAACTAAATTTTCTAAGAAGTTTCCACTATAATAACCAGAATCTCTGGAAAGTAAACGTCTAAGCAGTTTCTTCAAAAACTTCTCACAAGTTCTGAAAATTGGCAAAGTTGGCTCCTGAATTTTGATATTGAACTACAAGGATGTTTGTTCCTAAATTTCTGAGATATTTCTACTTGAACTACTAAAAAGAGCCCGTTATACTTCTGAGAAGTTTCTTCCAGACTTTCGGAGAAGTTTTTTCGATAAAAAGTCTCTTCCTGATCTTTTAGAAACTCTCTTTCTGATCTTCGGAGAAGCTATCCAGAACACCAGGGAGGTGTCCTGCAAACTTCCTTCGCTTCGAGAAAATTTGCTTTCTGGTGCTCAGGGAAGTCTTTTTCTGAAATTATAGGAAGTGCCCTCTAAATTTCTTCCTATTCTTCAAGAAAGTTTCTTCGTAAGCTTAAAAGAATTCCTCTCTTGAAGTTCGGAGAAGTTTTTGGTTGACAGAAGACAGCTTCTGTCCCGAAGGAGCTTCTCTCTTGACCCCTGTAGCTTTGGGTTGCGCGTAAGTGTATCTGTTTACGGGCCCAGAATACGTTTTTGACCCTTCATACAGGAACATGATGAAACATTTACCACAGTACAACTTTGATCAAATCTTTTACTCAAAACAATCCAGTGCTATAAAGGGTTTACGGAATCAAATTGTGACACACAAAAATATTCGGCAAAATTCGGCCGTTCAACCAATCATCTTCATACGTTCAGGGAGTGAAATTAAACATGTTATGAATATTTTCCCATGTTTGGTTTATTCAATTTTGAAGACGAAGCCACCCGGCGCAACCATTTGTATCAACAGTAGGCAATCGCTGTAGGTTTCCTTACAACCCCTTAGTTACTAAGAGTGTTTTTTCCAAACGATCAGTCTCAAACTGTTCTTCAAACAACACCTATTATTTCAAGCTCTGCCTAGCTTCACTTATAAAAGGTTATGGGAACTTCTGTGAAGATCACCCCAAAATTTTGAGTGGTTTCTATCTGCATTTCTGGAAAGTTCACTACTAACCTTATATAGAACTTCATGGATGTTTGTTCCATAATTTTTAAGATATTTCTGCTTAAACTTCTAAATAGTGCTCCCTACACGGTGTTCAATAAGTTCGAATACAAGTTTTCATCATTGCGTAGGTATGCGCATGTACATATTCTGCATTGGTATTGTATTTTGTTTTTTGTATATATTGTATATTTCTGAGAAGTTTCTTCCTGACTTTAGGAGAAGTTTTTTCTGGGAAGTATCTTCCTGTACTTCTAGAAAGTCTCCTATTGATTCTCAGAGAAGCCCTCCAGAACATCTAGGGAGTGTCCCTTGAACTTCTATTAAGTTTCGTCCTGAGCTTCGCAAAAGATTCTTCTTGCAGCTCTGGGAAGCTTCCTCCTGAATTTCTTTAAAATGTCTTCCTATTCTCCTACAAAGTTTCTTCCTAAGCTTTAGAAAGCCCAACTGAACTTTGAAGAAGTTTTTCCCAAATTTTTTGTAAGTTCTCCTAAAATTTCGGAGTGGTTTCTTTCTGAATCTCTGGGAGATTTCCTAAATTTTCTAGGAAGTTCCCATAATATTCTTCAGAATCTCTGGAAAGTAAACTTCTAGGCAGTTTCTTCACGTACTTCTTACTAGCCCTCTCCTGAACTTCGGCAAAGTTCTCTCCAGAACTTCAAAAAGCATGATGTCGAACCTCAAGCATGTTTGTTCCTGAATTTCTCAAATATTGCTGCTTTCACTACTTAAAAGTACCCCTATACTTCTGAGATGTTTTTTCCTGACTTTCGGAAAAGTTTTTTCGAGGATGTCTCTTACTGAACTTCTAGAAAGTCTCTTTCTGATTCTCAGAGAAGCCCTTCAGAACTCCTAGAGAGTTAAGTTTGTGAAGTCTTTCTGAAATTCTAGAAAGTCTGTTTCTGATTCTCGAGGAAACTATTCAGAACTTCTAGGACCTGCCCCTTAAACTTCTAGGAAGTTTTTCCTGAGCTTCGAGGAAGGTCTCTTCTTAACATCTAGGAAGTTCCCTGCTACTGAACTTCGGCAAAGTTATCTCCTAAAGGTCTACTAAGTATGATATTGACCTTCAAGGATGTAGAAGGAGGTGTTCGTTCATCACCGTGAGACACCAAGAGTGGACAGTAATGTTTGCTAGAATGAAAGATATGAAGTCAAAGTGTTGATAGTTCTGTCAGCGAACATCTCCTTCTACATCATAATCGTTACTCCACGCACGGAGAATTTAAAACATAACAATTAGAGTATGCCTTCAAGGATTTTTGTGCCTGAATTTCTTAGATGTTTCTGCTTGAACTATTAAACAGTGCCTCCTATATTTCAGAGAAGTTTCTTCCTGACTTTCGGAGAAGGTTTTTTCTAGGAAGTATCTTCCTGAACTTCTAGAAAGTCTCTTTCTGATTCTCAGAGAAACCCTCCAGAACTTCTAGAGATTGTTCCTTATACTTCTATTAAGTTTCTTCCTGTGCTTAGAGAAATTTTCTACCTGAAGCTCTGGAAAGTTTTCTTCTGAACATCTAGGAAGTTCCTCTTAAATGTCTTCTCTAGCTTCTGAGAATGCCCTAACTGAACCTCAATCTTCGGAGAAGTTTTTTTTCCAAATTTCGAGAGGTTTCTTTCCTGAACTTCCGGAAAGTTCCATACTAAAATCTTTTCTGAATCGCTAGGATTTCTTTCCTAAATTTTCTAGGAAGTTTCTTTGATATTCTCCAGAAACTCTGGAGAGTTTAATTCTAAGGAGTTTCTTCACAAGTTTTTGACAAATCCGCTCCTGAACTTCGGCAAAGTTCTCTCCTAGATAATAATGAACTTCTAGGATGTTTGTTACTGAATTTCTTAGATATTTCTGCTTGAACTACTAAAAATTGCACCCTATACTTCTAAGTTTCTTCCTAACTTTTGGAGAAGTTTTTTCTGGGAAGTATCTTCCTGAACTTCTAAAAAGTCTCCTACTGATTTTCAGGGAACCCTCCAGAATTTTTAGAGAGTGTTCCTTAAACTTCTAGTTATTTTCTTCTTCGCTTCGACGAAGTTTCTCCCTGAAACTCAGGAAAATCTCCCTCGGAACATCTAGGAAGTTCCCCTTAAATTTTCCCAACTGAACTTCAGAGAAATTTCTTCCAAAACTTCTGGAAAATTCTCCCGAAAATTTCGAGAGGTTTCTTCCTGAACTTCCAGAAAATTTCACACTAAAAAAACGTTTTCTGAATCCTAACCTAAATTTTCTAGGAAGTTTCCATTATATTCTCCAGAATCTCTGCAAAGTGGACTTCTAAGCAGTTTCTTCAAAAGTTTCTGAAAAACCAGCTCCTGAACTTCGGCAATGTTATCTCTTGACTTTCGGAAAAGTTTTTTTGAGGAAGTATCTTCCTACACTTCTAGAAAATCTCCTTCTGAATCTCAGAGAAGCCCTCCCGAACTTTTAGAGAGTGTTCTTAAACTTCTAGTCAGTATTTTTCTCAGCTTCGAGAAGTTTTCTCCCTGAAGCTCTGGGAAGCCTCCTTCTGAACTTGTATGAAGTGTCCCCTAGATGTCTCTATATTCTTCTAGAAAGTTTCTTCCTAAGCTTCTGGAGAGCTCCAGCTGAACTTTGGAGAAGTTTCTTCCAAAACCTCTTGGAAGTTCTCCCTAAACATTCGGATGGTTTCTTCCTGAATATATGGGAGATTCCCTTAAAGTTTCTAGGAAGTTCCCATAGTATTCTCCAGAATTTCTGGAAAGTAAACTTCTAAGCAAGTTCTCTCTAGAACTTCCAAGAAACATGATGTTGAACCTCAAACATGTTTGTTCCTGAGTTTCTGAGACATTCCTACTCAAACAACTATACTTTTGAGAAGTTTCTTCCTGAAATTTGGAAGTTTTTTTGAGGAAATCCCTTTCTGAACTTCTAGAAAGTCTCCTTCTGATCTTCGGAGGGGCTTCCAGAACTTCTAGGAAGTGTCCCTTAAACTTTTAGGAAATTTCTTCCTGAACTTCGAGAAAGTTTCTTCCTGAAGCTCTGGGAAGTCTCCTTCTGAACTTCTAGGAAGTGCTTCTTAAATTTATTTGTATCCCAACGTACATTTTGCTGAACTTTCTACTTTTTGGTAGCGCTTCCGAAAACTTCCAAATGAATCTTTCGAAAAGTTTAGGATGCTTTGAAGAAAATGAGTTAAAACGGCCCCAGTTCAGCTTTCACCCCTAGTGCCAGACAATTCACTCTAGAATTCATAAACGTCTACTTGCCGCTTGCCTTCCACACGACCACAATAGGTGCTACCCGGTGCGGAGTAGTCGATGGGATAAATGATCTTCAAATGCTCAAGACGGTCCAGTTCTTCGTCGACGGCTTGATACATGACGTAGGTCACAAATCGTTTCGGACGAAATTCTGGTCGTTTTTCTGGCCTGAGATCCAACTTCACCGTTGTTTCGGTGCAATCGACTCATACTGGCGCTGAACAGTTCTGAATAGGTGGTCTTGAGCTGCTCGACTATGGATGAACAGGAATTGATCACCTGACGAATTCAGAGGATCGCCCAATGCTGTCTTGGTATTTGTTAGCTCTAATGACTGGCCCACATTTAATACGTTCCGGATGCGTTTGCGTGAATTTAACAGTTTTCCCATAGGTTTCTGTCAAATTTATATCAACGTATCAATTGTGGGTGATCCCTAACTTATGTTTAGAGAACACAAACGTTGGGAAGTTTTGTTCATCAGTATCTATTCGCTGTATGTCACTTACACTCCCGTTGCATTTTACTCAATTTTTTAGTACAATTGAATACTCAATTTTCGTAAAAAGTAGATCTACTCAAAAATTGAGTTGATCCACTTTTTCACGAAAATTGAGTAACATTTCCGTGAGAGAAAAAAAGATAGTATTCAATTGTACTCAAAGATTGAGTAGAATGAAACGGGAGTGTATGTCACGATGACAGCTGCGGATGGCAAAGGAACGTGCAAAGTGAGTTGTTGCAATCCGAAAATCAAAATAAACTTCAATCAATAACCATTAAGGAAACACTGTTCCTAACAGTTGAAATTCCACGTTTTCAAAACCTGTAAGGATCTATTTCTTTATGAGAACTTTCCGGTAACCCTTTTCAGCTTTTATCCCCTTCGGTTTTCCACCGCAAACGTACGTCTGGCTGCGGTTTCTGTACCGGGGTCGGAGGCAAAGGCATCCTCCATCGGTCGGCCTTTTCATTTAGAAGAGAACTCTTTCTACGGTGCTTTTGCCGGATAAAGGACCGTTTTCGAATTACTCATGTTTTCCGTGTGTAAAGAACGTTTACCGCAAACGCTTACTCCCCTCTTATGGATGTCCTGTTTATGAGATACTTCCTCAGTCTCTGCGTTTCAGACGAACATAGACGGTTCCTCTGTTTCATGTTAAGATAATGTGTCTGTAATGAACATCGCTGTCGGTTGCGTTCAAAGTGATTGGATGGTGGTGGTTTGAATTGTTTGCTCGATATTTTCGTCACCTTGTAGATTTTTCATTCATTCAAAATGGTCTCTATGCGCCGAACAAGATGGTGAGAATAATACCATTTCAGGTCAATCCATATCGTGGAGTGCGAACTACAATGTAACAATTGCAAGCACTGCTCGAGAAAAACTTTTTGGGACGCGAACAATCGCAATTTACCTGAAGAGAGCACTCGACTCGACAACGATGCCATGAAAGCGCCACCTACCTGTATACAAACCCCGTACCCCTTGGTCAACAACGAATAAGATTGCACTAACCAGAGCCAGAGCTTGCTGCGACAAAACGTCATCCCGGCATTTGGACCCGCTGAAGATGCCGGGAAAAGCGGAAAATATTCCACCCATTCTAACAAGCTGTTTAATTGGAAAAGTTCCTCCATTGTAGAATGGCAAGCGGTTTGAAATGTGCGAATGGGTACAAGAGGGTACAAGCAATCGTCGTTGCACACTCTGGCATCCATTTTTTTCGCAGTGGTTTCTCGGGGCAACGACGCAATCGTCAGTAATAAATTTTGCACGGCGTGACATTAAATTTTCTCGCCCTTTAATTAGCTTTCCGCTTGGAATCAAAAGTTTAATATGGTTTTCCCACCTTCAAAAACGGATGACAAACGAGCAACGTGAGTTTGATGACAGGTATAAAATTGACAAATAAAACCAAGCAAACCACAAACGTTATCGTTTGAATTTCACTTTGATCGAAGTTGGCCCGGCTTTCATCTTCTGCCAATAAAAGTATCATGTTTCCAGAAAGAAAACAAAACACAAAACTTTTTACGACAGATTTCAGTTGGTGGGAACAGGGAACATGACAAAAAAATGTCTGCCGTCGGTTGGAATGGATCATGCTCAAAAGAGAGTAGGTAAGTCATGTCAAACTTTTGCCGCCCGCCCCGAACGTCTATCGGACACGGACATCCGTCGTTGTCTGTCTGCTGTGGGAGAACAAGTTTTGCAAACTTTGGAAAATTGAAAAACAACTCTTATTTCTACCGCTTTGAATGTGCAACTGGCATTTATTTCTGATTTGAGTTTTAATGTTCGCACACGAGATACAGTATTCCATCCTTTCCCGAGCTAAAAACGATAGAATTTAAGTCGAAAGGCGGCGTGTGCCGCTGGCAGATGCTGCCCCCTCCAGCAGTTCACCAGTTGGTCGAGACCCTTCCGAAAGTCGCTTCCCATAATGTCTAACACCGGAGTATTGTGTAACATTTGTAGATTACCAAAGGTAAGTGGCACGTGGCGACGATCGACACCTCAAACATAATTACCTTCCCCTATAACGATTGAACGAGAAAAGTATCAAACCGATATGTTTCATTTAATTAGATCCCTGCCCCCGTCTCCTTTCGAATTCGATTCACAGAAGAAGCATTAGACGGGGACGAAAAAAAAAAATAGAAACAGTATCAAATCCAGCAGCCCCTCGGCTAATTAAATTAGCGCAATCCGAAGAATTTCTCTTTGATACATTTCATTGCCGCGGGCGACCGAATGCCATACCTTCTGTGTAGTAGGCGTTGGTGGTCGGTCAGGAGTTAGCTTGAAGCTGTCAGAAAAACGCAATTTGGCAGCAGCATCGTCATGGCCACGCGTTTACGATCAAAGGGCGTCGGTCGTCGAACATTCCGAATAAGAATGATGAATCGAGAATGTGTGGATGCCATTTGCAGCGCGTTTGTTGGAATGCTGCTCCATGTGCGTTCATGTCGGCGAAATGACCATCGAGGTTGTTGCTTCTAGACTAATCTTACGCATTATTTCGCCGTTCTTCAAGATGCTTGGTCTTGAATTAAACTATTTAAGAGTATTTAATAGACGAGTACGCCTTTAATATTATATCGACTATATAATGGAAAATATGCGAAAATTATTGAAGTTTAAAATAGGGTTATTTTGGGTAACTATTGACTTTCTTCTATTGACA
>JASCZW010006990.1:0-76984 GCA_034211315.2 Aedes japonicus | reverse complement strand
CGTATAAGTTTCATCGTCCTGTACCACGCAATCAAACTTCGTCAGCATAGTCGTGTACAACTTTTGCGATCGTGCTTTGGCCGACGTGTTTTGTTTATCGTCACGATTTGGAATAACCACTTTCTTGAAAGTCGACAGTTCAGCTCGATTTTTTAGCTCTATCCACGGTTGAAGGCGCTACTTCCAGCTTCTTTGCGATATCTCGGACGGAGAGGTTGGGGTTCCGCTCGAAACAGCGGGCAACTATTTTTGTCGTCGCTGTGGCCTCCGGCTTTCGATTTTCCCTGATCTAGCTTTCCTGGCTGTCGACAAACGTTCACCAAACACTTTCAATACGTTGTTAACAGTTGATTCAGCCACATTCAACAAACTTGGCGTGAGAGTAGTTTGGATTTTCGCCATGCACGTGCAACATTTTGATGCGTTGCTTCTCTTCCTTCGACGACATTTCGATAACTGAAGTGCTAATCTCAAAATTAAAATAGAGGCATGATGTTACACGCTCACATCTTCAAAATGAGGCACGATGAAAGGAAATGCGTCAAGTTCAAGTCGACCAAATTTTGATCGAAACATCCTTTGATCATACGACTCACCGTTGACTGCACAATTCCGAGTTGTTGTCCGATGTCCCGATGAGGGAGTTGAGGGATAAGAGCTTGCGTAAACTCAATTCGCGACGTTGCTTTTCGGGTAACGCAATTTTTACTAATTTTCGAAAAACTGACTGTCGTCTAATGGTCGTGACTTTAGCATTAACTGTACACAGAGACAAATTTTATATTCAATTTTACAATTATTTTTAATTCTTTTAAATTTCGATATTGAAGTTTGGACAAAAAGGTCATTGTTTGAAAGGAAAATAATAGTTAACAAGTTTTCCTAAAAGCCACTTTCAGAAGATTTTAAAATCAATTAATATTTTTTAAATATACTTTTCAATTCCCGACGTGGCTGGGTAGTTCAGTGGTAACCCCTTCTGCTTGCAGAGCAGATGGTCGTGAGTTCAACCGCAGGCCCATTCTCTTCCTCGTCATTTGTCACTTGCCTCTTTCTATCACCACTAGATTTAAAATAAAAAGCAGTCTACTGCGCTTTCATTGATCGCAACACTTACCACAGTGAATCCATGATCTAACAACAAGCTTCCTCACTAACACAAAAATTATTCTTCCCTTGACAATTGTGGAGACGCAGAGGTAAAGACGGTCTCAAACCAACAAATTGTCAAACTAATCATCCTTCCCTCTGCTCAAAGATCTTGAGGACGTGGTGCCGGTACTGATCTAAAAAATCTAAATATAATGAATTTGTGAACTTGTACAATGAAGATGTATAACCTACTCCCAAGCTTCATCTGTGTGGTTGTCTGTGCAATTACACTAGTTCTGTTTAGTAACAAAGTGGCAACTACGAAACGCACCGTGTTTTTTTTAAAAAAAACTGTGCATTGCCCGAATATGATTTTCCATCTTACTTTAATGGGAATGTCAGTTCTATGGATGGGAACACATGTATTTTTAATTATAGTTTATGCTTATTCCTGTTTTTTTTTTGTTTTTATTCCCTGCCCTTCGGTTCAGAAAGGGGTGTGGGCGCGTTCAGCCGAGTTGGTCGCGGCAGATTTCATGTGTGAATAGGCTGCTACATAAACGTTCAAAAATGCCTGAACCAAATGGACAGCTTGTAATGACCACTTGAAGATGCGATGAGGTATCATTGTCCTGATATTGCCAAATGTAGCACGTAGTAAAATGATTCTTATCTTCTGAGTAAACGAGTGGAAACTCATCGGGAATGATCTCTCATATGCATCCTTCGAACAATTCTGAACGGCCGTTGTGAGAATATCACCATGAAAGTCTCACATGCGCCTAGCATGTTACCTGTCACTAATGCTTCTCTCCTTTCTTCTCTTTTCTTTCCTATTCCATGGCCGAAAGCGGTGTTTAAACATTGTGAGTCACGATATGCGCTACGAAAGTCAGCTTTTCAAAAGCAGAAACACCGAGACGATAATATGGACCCTACAAAGGAAGGTTGAAGCAGTAAGTGAGGAACGAGGAACCCTAACCAATTTTACTTCTAGCCAAACAAGCTAACACTAGCTTCAAGGTAAGATGATTTCAATATCAAGGTAAGAAAATCATATTAATTTCTCTGAATTTTTCATATATTTATGTAACACCATATGTTGGGTAAAAGGGAGGGACCATCAGAGTACCCGATTGAAGCGATTTGGATAGGAAGAGTGGGACTGCCAACTTCCTGTTGTTAACATTTCCTAAATAAAGGGCGGGCTCTTCTCTCCATCTAATGGGACTTTTTAATTGGCGAGGGCTCGGTATTGGTGTGATTTACGCGAACTTGTTTCAGGAAGGAGATTCTCTCTAGACCCCTGTAGCTTTGGGTTGCGGGTAAGTGTATCTGCTTACGGACCCACAATACATTTTTGGCCCTTCACACAGGAACATGATGAAAAATTGACCACAGAACAACCTTGATCAAATCGTTTAATTAAAACAGTCCAGTGCTATAGGCAGTTGCCTTGCTACATTAGATGGTAGTTCACATCATCATTACTGAACTTTTTTTTATATGAACATTTTCAAAGAAAAAGAAAGAAAAACACAAGCACTCAAACTAGAAAAAAATAAATAAACTAAAGGTTAAACAAACTTTTTTTAGTTACAAATAAGTGAGTGTCATAAGCTCCAGATCAAGTTGAGACAAAATATCTCGAACTGGTACATTAGGTTGCCTACCTTGAACCCTATGCGAATCATAAAGCTCAGATCTGACTGCACGATGCTCAGCACATGATCAAATAACGTGATCTGCATCCTGGTAACATTGTCCACGTTCACAGAGATTGCTGTCGCTTAACCCAATGAAGCGAGACATTACACGAATTAAGTCTTGCCCCTTATGTTGCTATCGCCCCATTTATAGAATTCATTGAAGGCGATTTGATGCTCGTAAATATCACCTTGCATAGCGCCCACCTCTGCAAGCGAGTCCGCGCTCTCATTGCCCAGAACCGAACAGTAAGAAGTAACCCATACAAAACTGATAATAAATTAACGGAAAAATAAGCACTTAAAAGCTCCTATAATTTCATGAGAAAATACGAGGAGTGCTTTACCAGCCTTATGGAACGAATAGCTTCTAAAGAATTAAGACTATGGAAGCCGTGAAAGAAGGTTTTATTATTATTATTTAGCAAATATCATCGGAGCAATCAAAGCACGATGATGCTCTGGGATTCCAGGACGATGATTTTGCTCTGGGATGAAGCTTTTGCTTCACGGATAGTTCAAAATAAATAGAATTTTTGAAGTCGGAGAAGCATACACGATTAGGAATATTTGGAGAAGGTGACATCATGTGTTATATACAAATAGTACAAAGTCATGAAGCGAGTTTGAGGATTCAGTTCAAAAAGCTTCTCAAAGTTTTCGATTACCTGGGTATTCATAACTTCGCACCTGGTATGGAGCCGGACAGATAATTCTAAAAACCGATCTGAGAGTGGCAACCGGTGTGCTAGTTATTCCTGAGCCGAAAAATATATTCCATTTCTTCATGACTATCCAGCCGCTGCTAGAACTGTCAGAGCGCCAACAAAAGTTGAATATTACATTTTAGTTCAACGTACAATAAGAATATTTTCTGCATTTTATGTACATTTTCCTCGGCCCGTTTTCCGTTACGCATAATCCGATAACGGCTTTTCCCATCCTATCAAAAGCCACAAGCAATTGAATAGACCTTTTTTCTCCGTTTGATGGTCAAGCAGAGAACGGTACAATAACAGCTTAGTGGTCACCTTATGTGTTTTACATATTAAAAGCATAAAAATAATATGTGACACACTTTTTATGCCAATAAACTCCGTACGTTTGCTGATTTTCAACCAAACCCCGCTGCAAGATCCACTCCCTCGGCTCGGGAATTTGTCCTGGAAAAGAAGCATGAACAGGAATTCTGTCCCTTACTGTCCACCGCACAATTTGATTCTTATTTGCTGTTGAAATCGAAACGAGATGAAATGTCCTCCCTCTTATAAGAACCTTATCGTTCGATTTTTTTTTCTTCGGTCAGGATATTAAAATTGACATAAATAATAAAAATTTGATTCGGACACATAAGAAGCGCCACAAAAAGACCTTTGTCTTTGGTTCAGCCAGTGAGGGCGAGTGTGGAGATGACAAGCAGTTCGATTAGATTAAAATTTATCGATTCATGCCGTAATTTTATGGTTCGCCATCGGTTTCCATGCGTGGATTGGATGTGTAATAGAAGGAAGACTTTCCATCGCTCGAGAAACAAAACATCGTTCGCAATTCCTATGCAACCAATGACCGGAGGACGAAAGTTAAACATTATGATAATGGAATAAAATAAAGATAACGAGGACTAATAGAATGCTCAAATAAAGCATCCCTGACTCGCAGAGGATATTTATTATTTATCCTTACCCCCTAATAGTATTCCACACGATAGACCAATGTATGTGGTTAGGAAGTGGTGATTTGTTAAGCTAAATTTAGTCACGTTTAGCAACTTATACTAGTGACTGCTCTGAATTGAAAACGTAGTGTACGCCGCATACGGGGGCTTAATTGTTGAGGTCAAGATGATCCAAATACTGCTTTGAATATGTCATTGATTCTATTTGAGATAATATTTTTTTCCGACTGCCATTAATGAATAATTCCTCTGCAATTCTATGCTGCATAAATTACAACAATGAAATAGAAGTATTCCACTACCAATAAGGCATTTCGACAACTTCATGCCATGCTCGAGTTCATCGCATCATCGCCAATGTCCTGGCTCGCGATATAAAGATAATTCAATGAAACATTGAGTGCTAGGAGAACCTTTATTCCCGTCACGTCGTTTTCGTACAAATGCTTCTCCTGCCAGGAACGGTCATTTAATTTTACCCCCACTGTGACTCGTGACTATCTATCTGGCTCGTTCGGAACAACTCCATTGATGCTGGTATTTGTGTCGCCGAGGATAGAGTTTTTTTTTACTTTTCTCATTTTCGTTTCGGACGTCTCAATTGCACTCTTTCTACAATCAGATTTTTTTTTCTCATGTGCCAATTCCCTCCCAATCATGTAGAAAACATTATTGGCACCCTTATTATTTGTTCAACGTCCAGCTACTATCACTTCCAATCTACGGCGGACTGGGTAGGTAGTGATCGATCCGAGAGGACATCTCACGCTCTAACCTAATGATGAGTTGAGATTGCATCCGTTTGGTATTCTGGTGACATCTGAAGATATTCTACTGCATGGGGCAATGTCTGTCCACCAGAAGAGATGCAGGACCACGAAGGACAAGAGGATGGTGTTGTTTTTATTCTACCTATCAAGTTCGGTTTTATTCGATTTACTCAATTTTCCTCAACTTACAGGTAATGCCAATCGAACGGGGCGATGTCGACATGTCAATGCACGAGATTGAACGTTTCGTACATTGAAATTGTGGTAACGAGCTGGCTAGATCGATAGTGGTAATTACGGTTACGTGTTTCTATAGCCGTTGACAAATTGGTGTTTGTACTTTTTTCGTTTTTCTTCTGTAGGTCCACAGTTCAGACAAATAAAGTTGGCTCGCACTCAAAGCATATCGACATGTGAAACTTTTTGAAAGAATACGTTGGATGAATTCATACAAAATTGTTTATTGTAAGATTAGGATCAGCATTAAGTAACAAATGTAAAATAAGTATGTTATCATGTATGTTTATACAGTGGGGGGAATTCCTATAAGCGCACATACATCTTTTTACCGTTTGGTACAATATAAAATTATTTGCATAAAATGAATATGGTGTAGAAAAGATATAGGGCATTCAAATAGCAAGATAATTGTATCTTAAGTAGTATTAATTATATTTTCAATTTTTGTTTTTATCTAATCTTTCTAACCTAATCTCACAAAAACGCAGCCAATTCTTGAAAGCATCCTGGAAAGTGATGGTTTCTTGAGTACATAATTTTTCTTGTCATCGGCCAGGCCAACTGCATAGCATGTGCCAAAGAGGGGATTCCAAGAAATAGAACGATTCCAGAAAGATCTAAAATCGCTTTACTACTTTGAATACAGTGTGATAAACAGTGTGATAATTTGTACTTTATCGTTGGGAGCATACATGCTAGAAAGACTAGTTTATGCTGCTTTTACCTGTTGGTGATCTTCTGGCATTTGAACCAAAAACCTGGCAATAATTGCCAAGGTTATAGCACCGTATCTTGCTCACTGAAATTTCTAAAGTGATGTAATGAAGAAGTTGATAATCGGGCAGCCTAGCAAAATAGCAAGGAAAATTTAAGCAAATAGAAAGTCGAAATAAATTTCATATGATTATGATAACTGCCCAAAAACGGAAACCTAACAAATCCACAACATGAGAAAAAAAAGAGGAAAAAATAAATTTGAATTCTCCGATAACTCTTGATTTCTAGAAGGCCCATGAATAATTCCTTATGTCTGTGCAATAGAAAATGAAGGATCAAAAACAATTTTAGTTTTTGAATCATTAAATTTGTTTGGATAAAGCAGGAAAAACATTCTAGTAGAATCCGTCGTAAGATCCCTTTTAAAAAAACTTCTTTAAAACCATCATGTGGGTTAGGCGGACTAAAACTATCGGCTAAATGTGAAGCTGAAATTAGCATAAAAAATATTGCGATGCGATAACATGACAACAAAAATTATATCTATGATCCTCTTCCGTCTGGACAAATGGGTTGAGACGAATAACCTGCTTTCAGATACTCAATATGGTTTCCGTAGGGGCAAAGGAACGAACGATTGTCTCGCGTTGCTTTCCACAGATATTCACTTAGCTCTTGCTTAAAAAGAGCAAATGGCTTTTGTTTTCTTGGATATAAAGGTGGATTTTTATTCAGTATCTGTTGAAGTTCTTTCAGATAAAGATAAACTCCACTCCACACTCGAAAACTAATTATTCGATTAAGCTGTAACTTATAGGATTTCTATTTTATAGTATTACCTTCTAGATGAATTAAAAATAATTGTAATATTTTATGGAAAACTGTGAGAAAATGGCCGAAAAAATGTGGATTTTTTCAAAAAAGTTACGCCAAAAGTGCAAATATTTTTTTTAAATATTTTTTTTCAATTCATCTACAAACTGTGAATGTAATTAATGGAATGTTTTATGATTAGCAGGTTTCAGATCAAAACTGTGACCAGGAGAGCCGGCACAAACAAAATATAACGACTTTTTCAACGCACGTTAGAGTTTTGTTGCCATTTTGTTGAAAAAAAATTTGAAAAAAATATTTTTGTATATTACATGGATACACTTATAATTGTAAAAAAGTTTCGATTGATTTGAGTAAAAACTTCCCCTTGATTTTTTTTTCAAACATGAGTTTTTTCTCTCGTTCTAACTGTGTATCCCCCTTAAGCCCCCTTTTGTTTAATGTTTATCTCAAAGACATTGACGGTTGTCTAAGTGACAACTGTACGTTGAGACAACTTGCAGATGACGGCGTAGTGTCTGTCACGGGACCCAATGGGGTCGATCTGCAAGGACCCTTACAGGATACCTTAGACAATTAGTCTACTTGGGCTCTAGAGCTAAGTATCGAATTCTCTACGGAGAAAACTGAGTTGGTAGTTTTTTCTAGGAAGCATAACCCTGCACAACCGAAGCTTCAAATTTGGGGTAAACTGATAACTCATTCTATGTCATTTAAATATCTTGGGGTCTGGTTCGATTCTAAGTGCACCTGGAGATCCCACATTGAGTACCTGAAGCGAAAATGCCAGCCAAGGATCAACTTTCTCTGTACAATTACCGGGACCTGGTGGGGAGCGTATCCACAAGATCTTCTAATGTTGTACCGGACAACGATTTTGTCGGTTATGGAATACGGTAGTTTTTGTTTTCAGTCAGCGGCTCGGCCGCACATCATTAAACTGGAACGTATTCAGTATCGGTGTCTTCGTATCGCGTTAGGTTGCATGCACTCGACTCACACCATGAGTCTTGAAGTGCTGGCTGGCATGTTGCCACTCTCGGATCGGTTTACAGAATTTTCTTTCCTGCTCCTCACCAGGTGTGAAATTATGAACCCTCAGGTGATCGAAAATTTTGAGAAGCTCCTTGAGTTGAATCCACAAACTCGCTTCATGACTGTGTACCATCTGTACATAACACAGGATGTCAGACCTTCACAGAATATTCCCAATCGTGTTGGCTTTTCCGATTTCGACAATTCGACAATTTTGATTTATGGAATCCCAGAGCATCATCGTCTTATGATTGCTCCGGTAATATTTGCTGCAAAGTTTGGCCAAGTTGATTACACTAAATCGTTCTTCACTGACGGATCATTGATAGAGAAGTCAGCAGGCTTTGGTATATTTAATGAAATTTATAGCGCCAATCGTAAACTTCAAGCTCCTTGTTCCGTATATGTCGCTGAATTAGTGGCAATACACTTTACGCTAGAAATTGTTGCCTCACTAACACCGGATCATTTTTTCATTTTCACGGATAGTCTCAGTTCTATAGAGGCTATTCGCTCATTGAGGCCGGTAAAGCACTCCTCGTATTTTCTCATGAAAAAACAGAAGCTTCTAAGTGCTTTATCTTCGCGTTCTTTTATCATCACCTTTGTATGGGTCCCTTCTCATTGTTCAATTCCGGGCAATGAGAGAGCGGACTCGCTTGCAAAGGTGGGCGCTATAGAAGGCGATATTTACGTTCGACAAATAGCCTTTAATGAATTTTTTACTATTTTTCGTCAACAGTCACTCGGTAACTGGCAGTATAAATGGAGTAAAGGAGATTTGGGGCGATGGCAACATTCTATCATCCCAAAGGTGTCGAAGAAATCGGGGGGCGAGACTTCATTCGTGTCATGTCTCGCCTCATGTCCAATCATTATTCTTTGAACGCTCATTTATACCGTGTTGGACTGAGCGACAGCAATCTCTGTGAATGTGGGCAAGGTTACCAGGACGCAGATCACATTGTTTGGTCATGTGCTGAGCATCGTGGAGTCAGATCTGAGCTTTATGATTCCCTTCGGGCTCGAGGAGGACAACGCAATGTATTGGTTCGAGATATTTTGGCTCTAAGTGATCTGAAGTTTATGAAACTCATTTATGTGTTTTTGACTAACATTAGCCTTAGATTGTAGTTAGTTTAACATGTATGTTTAATATAAGTTTTTTTTTCTGTGTTTGTTTGTTTTTTTTTCTCTTTCAAAAATGTTCAAATAAAAAGAAAACCAAAAGTTGATAGTTTTAAGTTTTTCGACAATTTAGAATATGAAACAAATGTGTCGTGTAAACCATACTTAAAATTACCGCCCATCTTCCTATCCGTTAAATTGTTATTCCTATTAACCTCGTGACGGCCGCGAGTAATCGGCTCTATACCCCTAACTTTAGATTTAAGATACATGATGTATACAAATATGAAAACTTGGCTCTGTAAAGTTAATTCGATTGAGCCTGTATAAATAAATGATTAACAAAAAAAATGGTCTGTGTTCCGGCGTAGGAAACCTAGACGCATTAGCTTTCGCCGTTGTCATTGAGATGTGTTCGCTAAAGCGTTGTTAGGTCCTTGATCGACGTGATTCTTGCTAATGGCAAATTGTTCAGCACGTAGTCCACAGATACAGTAGTCTGACATCGAGTGAAAGTCATTACTTTACATTACGCCGCATTCATTTGCATTCCGTTAATTTTGCACCATCTTGAAACACGCTCAATATCACCTTTTAATGCACCGAAATCCACAAGTGACTTATTCACACGAAACAGCTTTAAGTAATATGTATAAAGCAGTTTCCCAGTCTTGAGGCTATTGCACATATCGTTGATAAAGAGGACGAATATCAGGGGACCAAGATGACTGCCCTGCGGGACGCCGGAAGAAATATCAAATATATTCGACCGAGCATCGTGCCCTTTGACAAAAGCTTTGCGTGCAGACAGCTATGATTTCAGCCACTGAATGATCCAGAAGGTAGTCCCTGGTGGTCCAATTTTTCAATTTCCAATGTCGTGAGGCACCTTGTCACGTGCTATAGATACTCAAAAACTTTCGCTAAGCAGTTCAAAAAAGATATCGGTCACTAGTTCTCCACGCAATGTGTGTTTCCAGCTTTTTGGATTGAAATAATTGATGCCAGCTTCAAAGCATCCGAAATTACTCCTTCGATCAAGGATCGGTTGAAAATCGCTGCGACGGGAACAGGCAGAGACTGAGCGCATTGTTTGACAAAGACGGGTGGAATGAGATTGGGACTCGGCCCTTTAGATGAATCGACTGTGCTTAGAGCTTTCAGAATATCGTCATTACTGAAAGTGACTTAGAGAAGTCGAAGGTTATACGATGGAAGACTTTCCAAGTATTGCTGTGACATCGGAGGTGGGTTGTCGTCGTGTACGGACCGGAAGAAACCAGCAAATAGATTTGCAGCTGTGACTGACGTGCAAGAGCTATGAGACTTGTAGGAAACATCAACGGGAACTCTGGCAAAACTCTTTATATTGTTGATGTAGGAACGAAGAAGGAAGAAGGATGTTGTCTGAAATTTGCTTGGATACTGTCGATGTATTCACGGAAACGAATCTGTTGCAAATGAGTGAACTCCTCTTCAGCAAGCTTCAAGTCAGTTCCTGTTGCGGATGAACCGTTTTCTGATCTTTCGTAAGCGGTTACGACAATTGCAGAGTTGTGGCGTCCACCATGGTTGGCCAAACTGACTAGAAGGCCTACGAAGTTTTCCAGGAATGATTTGCATGACAGTTTTGCTGCTTATCGAATCTGCTATACCAGTCACTTCTAGAACAGCTAACTTTGCCACCGGTATTTGCAGCACTTCTGTAACGATCTTCACCTCTGCGCTTGGCATTTGTCCATCACGACCCTAAAATACCCGCATCACTCAACCCTTTAGCCGTCCATTGCGTAGGCGATCCTCCGCTACAACTACAAAGTCTCCAGATTGGGTTAACTTGCAGTCTGCAAACCACTTCGTCCGTTTCGTGATCGTTGGTAGGTATTTATGGATACGCCATCTCCAAAATTGGTCCAACAGCTGCTGGTATACGACACCACCTTTTCATCCAGCACCTCCCCAGTCGGACCCCACTCGTGCTCAGCATCAAGAAGCAGTCCGGTATCCATGCTTGAGCTTCGGAGTCTATAGACATGTAAGTAATTGGTGTCGAGTTTACCATTGACTCCGCCTCCGATCAGCAACGTGCTGCAAGTCTCTTCATTTGGCTTCCGAATGGTGGATAGTGAAGCGAGTGCACACTTAACGAACTGAAGCATGCGTCCCCAACATCCTCCCATATGTGGTGCAGAAGGTGGATTGAAGAACAACTGAGTTTCCGAATTGGTGAATGTAGTTGCCAACTGGTCGATTGGTCACATTTGCTCCTGCTCACGATTAGCTCCCACGTAATTGGTGCATCGATCGCTGCATATTTCTGTGGGAGCCACCTTGCAGGATTCCGTCGACAAGCTAAGTGCTTGATCAAGAGAGACCCGAAGTAATCTATCTCAACGTTACTGAATAAGCGAACGAGAGTAGCAGTTTTGTTGGAGGAAGTGGAGCCATCCTTGGGACCACTGGAGCCGCCTTGAATGCAGCTCGCATCACCGTTACATGGAAGATACATGGAATATCTGCCGCATCTCATTCACAGCCGTTTCCATGTTGTAGTGTTTGATTTGACGATGGCACCAGTCAACTGAGAGATGCGTCGCATAATGCGTTTTGGGAAGAATAAAAGGAAATTTGAAACCGGCTGATAGCAGCTGAGCATTCCTAATGTACGATAATGGATCGTCATTTCCCAAAAGGCAAAACCCTGCTTTGCTGTGGTGTCAACTACAGATGACCTGAACGTTTTTCTAGGAAGGAAGCAGCGACGACAACGAACTGCGGTATTGTTCTCCACGGTACATCACCGAACCCTTACATTGTGTATTTGTATATTTATAATAAAAGTAAATGTAGTCTTTCTAAAGTAATTTGTGTGAAAAGGAATGTAGTTAATGTGTTGTATAATGTAACCCTGCGTGTTGATTAGTGTGAAGACACCACTCCATCAGTTCGCTGGCAAGAACAAACCACAAATTGGATGTTTTCCCCACTTCGCCTTCCTACAATCATCAGTCTTTGCGTTGAATATGCATACAGGTGGTCCGTTCTGCCGTTGGTCCCGGCTCATGTGTTGATGAGTACTATATGTAGGGTCCAGGTGGTGGAGTCAGCTTCCTGGCGTTGGTGGTTGTCACCACTTTGTGAGGAAATAGGCCGGCGAAAAATAATGGTACGTACCAAACGCTCCCACTTTGAGTATCATCTGAATTTCAGCTGCAGTTTCAGTTCAGAATTGCAGAGTTGCCCCTTAACAAAATGACAATGAATGTGCGTCGCGTGAAATTCCGCTGGATCTTCTTCAGTCACGCATGGGTCTTGATGCGGACAGGCTTCTAGTTGTTGATACAAGAATGCTGGAGCTAGACACCATCGACTATTGCTGCTAACATTTGGGCCTTTGCACCACTAAGTCACTTTGTCGGCCATATTCCAGCGAGAAGGAACCAAACGCCATTCACCAATCTGCATCAGCTCAAGAATTTACGTCATCCGAAAAGCGACGAACTGCCTATATTTGCTTTTGTCCGACTGGAACCAGGAAAGCACGGTGCTAGAATCGCTCAAGAAGATTCTGCGAACGATTGACAGCGTATGTTTTTCCTCTACTGATTTGCACAACCTTACTCCAAGAGCAGCCACCTGCAACTCTAATCTTGGTATTGTAAGCGGTTCAAGGATGTCTTTTTTTGTCTTCACCGAGACAAGTGAACGGCGAACTCCTGACTTATCTTCAATTCGTAAATATGCGACGGCAGCGTAGGCTTCCTCGCTAGCGTCTACAAATATGTGTAACTCCTACGAACGGTACCTCTCACCTGAATACCTAGGGAAGTAACAACTTAGGATTTAAACTTGCTCGAGCTGCTCCAGCAGCTTAGTTCATAGCCTCCTTGCGTCAAGTAGGTCGTTTGTAATGGAATGGTCCCAGTCCATCTTGCACTGCCATATGTTTTGTATGAGCACTTTTACGTGAACAACAAACAACAAACAAGCAACGGAAAATAAATAATTGAAAAAATATCGAATATGCTCATTACGACGCGTTGAGTTTGCTGTTCGTTAGGATGACAGTATCATCAAAAATCAATGTGCAACTAGCGATTTGAAATTGGTTCACTGTTGGAGAACCCCTAGTTTTGAAGTACACCTTGCAGTGTCCACCTTGCCATGCATTCTTGCGCTTTTCTTTACCTTTTGGTACAAGTATCGTTGTTTTTGTTTTGATTCGCTATGTTATTTTGACAGAATATTTGAGGGTGTTTTGGTGTGAGTTGCAGTCTTAGGGGCGCATCATTAAGCTTCGGACCGAGCTTGAGACCGATGTGCTAGTGCTTCCTGAGCCAAAAAATATATTCGTTTTCTTCATGACTATCCTGCCGCCAGTATCATCATAGACTATCTCTAAAACCAATAGGTCCCGAACAAATACAATTTTTTTCTTGGCTCAGTCAGTACTAGCATATCGGTCCACACGCTCTTTCCCAATCTTAATGATCCGCCCCTAATAATGAACTCACACGAACACACTCTCAAATATTCTGTCAAAATAACACAGCAAATCAAAACAAAGGCGCAAATATGTAAAGTGCTGGCTTCAAGGTGTACTTCGGACCACGGGTTTCTACAACAGTGAATCAATTTCAAATCGCTAGTTGCATATTGATTGTTGGTATCATGGAACAGCAATCGAATCTGCACTCTGAAAAGTCCTTGAAAAACTAAAACTGCAGGATCCGGTTTCTTAATTATTCCAAGAACTCGTTCGTAAGCGTCTGATTTTAAATTAATTTTAAATTTTAATTTATTTTACAATACCAGATGACCTGGAAGACATAAAATACATCATGCAAAAGACAGTACATCCCAAATTTCGATATTCTGAAACCAATTTATATGCTATAGTATATGTACTAGCATATCTTAACAACGAAGAAAGATAAAAAATGTATTTTGCCTCTGTTTCCTGTAATGTCCTTCCATGTTATTTAGGTGAGTCTTACGCAAGGACCATCAGAAAATGTGCTGCAACTACGAACCTAATGTGAATAATTGGGAAACTAGGAGAATTTAAAATTTAACACTTCATTTGATCACTTTTTAAAAAATAAAAAATTAAACCTTGAAACACTTTTTTAAATTTTCGCTAGAATTCGCGAGCAAATTCCATTTAATTCCACTATGAGCTTATCTTTTGACAGATAGGCCTATTTCGTCTGCTACTTACAGACTTCTTCAGTGTCGAGTGCTCGACACTGAAGAAGTCTGTAGTAGCAGACGAATAATTTATCTGTCAAAGATAAGCTCATAGTGGAATTAAATGGCATTTGCTCGCGAATTCTAGCGAAAATTTAAAAAGTGTTTCAAGGTTTAATTTTTATTTTTTAAAAAGTGATCAAATGAAGTGTTAAATTTTAAATTCTCCTAGTTTCCCAATCACAATCGTTCTACTAATACGCTCAAAAATGTTTTTAAAAAAAAAAATAGTGTTTAAAAAAAGTGAAAGTGCTAATGTGAATAGTAAAATTCTCACTGTGACGTTTAGGCACACGATCCTCTGTAGCAAGTAGAAAAACTAATTGATGTGATATGTGATTCCACAATGGAACTGACTCTTAGTTTCGGGTCTTGACCAAAAATCCCTACTGAGCCCTTGTGGCGCGACAAGTCAAACAGTTCAGCGCAAGGGATTGTAAAGAACATAACAGTGCAATGAAAATTCACTTCACTTAAAACCGAGCTCTTATTATTATTAACAAATCGTGCTTAGACTTACTGAGAACCCCTATAAAAGAACTGTAAGAAGAACAAATAATTTGTTTTTTTTAATAAAAATTTGATCAACTTTCACGTTTGTGGCACTTTTGTTAAAATGTTTGACCAAATTTTGTTCGAAACATCATTTAGGCCCCTGAAGGGAGCTAAACTTCTAACGGCCATGTGTAGAGACACATGCTAAACGTTTAATATTTAGTTAATTCACAGAAGAACATGTACTCAAGGGCGCAAAGGTCAACATGTACGCAAGTTTTTCATTGCTACATCCTGACACTTTAACCACTCTCGTCAATGTCAAGTTAGATAAGCCAAATGCTGTAAGTGTGCTAAATCGTTATAGTAAAGCCTTGCCCAGTCGCTATTTTCACTTCTCATCATTCGGTCATACAATGTACTTATTTCTATGCCTCTTTCCGTACAAACCCTTATCCGTTTGAAAGAAAATTGAGTTTACACTTTCCCTTGCCTTGCGGATTAAATTTATGAAAGGAAAATCTTATCTCTATCTTTCTTGACTGGTCGGTGCTCGCAAGACGAGGTTTGCGTTCATCTTTTGAATAATAAATTTTAACACATAAAAGAAAACTCACTCAAGGAGAAAAGACAGATTGAAACAAGTAAATTTTATAATCGACTACAGATCGGATCGGGGCGAAAGAACTCTCCATCTAAAGAGGGTTGAAAAGGGCAACTTGTTTTCGAACTGAATAGCTGGTTTAAGGGAGATGAGCGGGAAATATATCTTCATGGTGTATCATAATTTTCGTTTCGTGGGGTGCACAATTTATTGAGTGAAAGTTTTTCAATTTTGTCTTAGGAGAACGTTTGTCATGGAAGGATTTCCAAGATGTTCTTCGAAAAGACGATGAGAAAAATACTTGTTACTATTCTCAAGTCCTCTATCTCAGTAATGAAGAACAGCTTTCTACTGATGGTATAAGTATGATTGATTTGCTACTGTTTTGAGACTATACTGTTGATTTTGTTTGCTCAAGAGCCATAAAAGCATCCTAATCTTCGAAGAATATACTTACCATGAAAAACATTCTGGTTGAAATCTTTTCGTTTCAAATTTACAGCTACATTCCGGCTATTTACGATTTATTTACAATGAATCCTTTTTCCTCTGCAAACGAAAGCACCTAGTGTCAATCGACCGGCAAATGAGTGTCCACTCCACCGTGTTTGTTCTACATCCTACCCACACACTCATATAAGGTTTTTAATGAGCGAAACGTGACATTCTCAGTATATTGAGAATCAAAACTGACCAAAACAACCAGAGGTATTCTGTGCCAGTGGGTACTTTGAGAGCGTAGTCAGCGAGTGGAAGGAGCCAATCTTTCCAAAAACTGCCAACAACGTTCACGTGGAACACCAAAGGACGAAGGTCGTACAGGATTAGCAAAATTTTAATAAGCATTTCAAATTATGGGCAAACAATTCACATGAACAATGATTTGCATCATGTTCATCGGTAAAGTGGGGCATTTTGCAACCAATAAACAACGAGAAGCTATGCAAGTTACTTTTAAAAATCTGTTATTCACTGGCCTTAAGGGCATACGCTGAAGCACTTTCGACAGCAGCCACTTCAAAATTTAAAATTTATATAACTATAATCTGTACTAGACATTCAATGTTTCATCACAGCAGTTTGTACACTCCCGCTTTACTTTACTCAATTTTTGAGTACAATTGTATGCTATCTCTGTTTCTCTCACGGAAAAGTTACTCAATTTTCGTTAAAAAGTGGATCAACTCAATTTTTGAGTAGATCCACTTTTTATGAAAATTGAGTAACATTTCCGTGAGAGAAAAAGAGATAGCATACAGTTGTACTCAAAAATTGAGTAAAGTGAAGCGGGAGTGTATGCTTACTTGCTGTGAGCAATCTGATGGAGTTGTCCATTCACTCATAATCGAAGTATTTAATTTTTTTGCGAGAAAGAGATAAAAGATAGGAAAAAATGCATGTGCCGCACCTTTTAGCATTAGCATTAGCATTGACGGTTGCACACCTCGTGGATGGAGCTACGATGGGGAATAATTCGTTGGAGACATTGCATGCCACCATGAAACGAAACCAGCTTCTGATACGTTTCTTCGCGCAACAATCACCACGAAAACACTCCTCGATCGCTCACCTGGCCACGTCCATGCAACCGTTGGTGATAGGGAGGATTTGGTATCTACCTTAAGAAGACACGGGGAACCCACGTAGCCTTCAGTAGATATCAAAGGAAAAAGGAAATGAATAGTCGGAGAGAATAGCTGAACAGAATGCCCTGTTTGGTGCACAGAACAAACATGTATTCAAAAATGGTCGTTGGGAGCATCTAGTCTAAGAGGGTTAAGTGATGCTCCATTTATCTTCAAACGGTTGGGACTTTAGCATTAACTATAGTCCTAGCTCCCTATGGCTTATGGTTATAGCGCCATTACTCGCTCTCTGAAAAGAAAGAAGAAAGCGCCAACCCAAAATCATATGTTCCCCCCCTCCCCCATCACACACACACACATACACACACACACACACACACACACACACACACACACACACACACACACACACACACACACACACACATACCTCACTCGCCCACATCACAACTTCTGTTTGGATTTAATTATGCACCGGATTGTTTGGGAACAACCTCTGTGTACAAAAAAGGCTGTCCATTTCTTGATCGAACTGGTAAGGTAACAAAGTGAAACGATTACATTTTTTAAAATCTGAGGATCATGCAAATGATATTTTCTGTCTCAACCAGTAAATAGTCATTAAAACCCAATGCGTTTCATTAGCCAATAAATAGATCCAAAAGCACAATTCTGAAATATCACTTGTGAAAGAATTGTTGTGTTAGATTATTTTCATATATTTGTCTCGTAATGTATTGCTATAAAAATTAAACCCCAGCCGTGGGAACGTCATATAATAATATGTAAGTGACATTCATCATTGGTTATCATTTGAGTATAACAATGATTATAGCACTTTCTATATACTAGTAAGAGTAATGCACTGTTGAACATTAGCATTAGCATTAACATTAGCGTCCACGTGGATGGAGATTCATTGAGGAATAGTTCGTTGAAGACAATGAATGTCATGATTTTTTTTCCAAAGTCATCATCTAAGCTGATTTGTGCCTATTGAGCAAAAACTTTACCACTTGACCAACAAACCCACTTTTGGCACAACAGACGAATACGACCTTCAACCGTTCAATCAGAACAATTTAAAGCTAAATAGATAGTTTACACTGCTTGTAATCACACATAAGTACCATCAGAGTTTTTGACATATCTGAGTTATAAATTGCCTTCTATCATATTCAATCTGAAATTTATTTGATCTGAAATTAAAAAAAAAAAAACATAATAATAGTCCCACCTGAAGGTTGAACCTAAGCAACACACAACCACCGTAATTAGTTGCAACAACTTGATTGTGACCATATTCAATTACATTCAAGTAACTTTTACTGTTGTCCAACAAATGTGTTACCATGGTAAACACTAATTTCCTTTCCACAAAAGTTCAACTCAGTGGACGCAGTGGTAACACGTCCAAAAAGAATTACTGTGAGGTTTTGAACATGTTTAATATTTAAATATTGGTATTATTGATGTATTACATATCGTTTGCAGAATGGTGCTTGACACTGAACAAATCTGTAAGTCACAGACTCAAATATTCAAAAGACGATAAGTCTCATCTAGCCGAACCCAAAGGAACCCACTCGCGGTTTCCAGCGGTATTTCGCACGAAGGAACAAGCGAAGTGTTAGTTTGAACATTCCTAGTTATCCAGACAGCATATACAGTTAATTGTTAAAAATGGTACAGTAATTTATACACATGCACACGCAAATAATTAAAAATAAATTGCATAGCTACTTTCAGCCTCAATGATCATTTTGCCGAATTGATGGTATTCAATATGGGGCCGATATGCCGTTACATCCTTATGATAATGGAATATAAACATATTCACAAATTCAATCAAGATCTAAAATGTCGTTGGAGCAACTTACAAAGTGTGATGGTGGCCGATTGGTACCTCCGCGGTCATTGAATTGAAGTGATAGAAGCTACACCTTATCACATTTAGTTGCCCTCAGACACCAGTTATTTTTTCGAGGAGTTTCACAGAGCACATTTCCAAACCTCCAAAATGGAGTGTCCTACTACCACCGTTTCTACTGCCTCTGGTTACCTCCACACAACATACAACTACGAAACTGACATTCAGCGGTTGGCATGTGCAATAAACACATAGCAGTAATCTCTTCATCATGCTATAAGGGAGATGAAGTCCATGATCTCGCAGCCCAAAGCTTAGGTCTTATATATTAACCTCTAAATTTCACTCGTCGGAACTAAAACTAATTGGGTTAGGAACATATAGAGGATACTTAGCTGCATTGTACTTGATCATGTATTGAATCGGTTCGAGAAAGCAGCTAGCAACGAGCAAAACCCATCGCCATCAGCTTTCTGCAACTGCACGTAGGTTTAACACAAAACTGAGTTGAAGGAACAAATACAATTTTCACTTGGTAAAATTTTATTCTCTTGATTAATAAAACGCTGCAAAAATGACAGCAGAAAACCTCTCGCGTTTTACTTTGAGCACAGCACACTACGATCTATCTGGAAAAAATGCATGTGCCGCACCTTAACCAAAATTTGAATTGACAGTACGACGCTTTTTTTAATTAGTTTGTTTATTTGTTAGCCTCACGCGTGTGTAACACTTTGTGGAGCCGATATTCAATATTGTTATTAACAATGTTTTATTTTTCGATGTTAGTAAAACGGGGGTGCCAGTTACTAGTGGTTGGCTCGAGGTTAATTGGTCACCTTATCATTTGGAAGGGACAAGGTATGTAACTTATTTCATGGTTGCGAAAGCTACCAAATCTTCGATCCCTGTAGCCCCTTTAAGGCACTAAACCGCAGATGGAAGACCATAGCTTGCTGGGCAGGTACTATTTGCACCGAAACAAAAGGATAGTATAACCAACAATCAATATGTAACTAGCGATTTGAAATTGGTTCACTGTTGTAGAACCCCTTGGTCCGAATTACACCTTGAAGCCAGCACCTTGTTATACATATTTGCGCCTTTGTTTTGATTTGCTGTGTTATTTTGACAGAGTATTTGAGAGTGTGTTCATGTGAGTTCATTATAAGGGGTGCATTATTGAGCTTGGGACCGAGCTTGGGACGATGTTCTAGTACTGACTGAGCCAAGAAAAAAATCGTTTTTGTATGGGACCTACTAGTCTTAGAGTTAGTCTATGGTATAACTGGAACACAATGGCTGTAAATTTACTCGAGTGAATTTGAGGGGGTGATGACATTACACTCTTAGATCAGACAAACAAAGGAATTCGTAAACCATGTGCATGTAGGGAAGATCACGCATTTCCAAAACATCTCTTACCTCTCGGAAGGGTTCTCTACCTCGGGCCACTAGGGTATCCAATAGTCGTGCTGAATGCCGTAATTGTGGCACTCGATTCACGTGCAAAATTAGTCCACTCAACTCAAATTAAGTGCAACAATTCACCGAGAATGACCGTTACGAGAAACTAAAACCAACCGTGCTAGAGCATTTCCAGCCGTCGGAAATGCAACGCCTAGCCAGTTTGTTGTCTTTCTATTTATTTATTTATTTCTATTCATCATCAGGTTATGTATAAACCCTTAAAGCTAAACTAGAATGGTACATTAATGGTCATGACGTAAAACAAAACAAAAATACACTTTCGATGCGAATTAGACAGGTCTTTAAAAAAACGACCAAACTTACGACGAAGCATCTGGCGAGTCACGGTAAAATCAAACAAGGCGGGAACTCTATTAAAGAGTCTTTGTAAACCGGCGCAATTGGGCCAAACGTACTGTAATTGGTTCGCTGTGGACGTAACCGCAGCATCAAACTCAGGGATCGGATGCACGTTGATGTTGATTTGCTCCCGAAGATCAGGACAGTCGATGCGGCCTCATAGGCGTAGCCAGAGGGAGCAGAGGGGGGCCTTTGCCCCCTCGTAACTTTTGAATAAATTTTAATAATGTTAGTGTTTGCGTTGCTACGACCACAGCACCGGCAACCCGGCCCGTAGTGCCTATACAGCAGACAACTGGCCAAAAGGAAGCTTTGCTCCATCAACACTAGAGACACTCGAGCTACTTGTACTACAATAAGAACAATGCAGTTTGATTGTTTTATAAACTTTTCATAAGCTAAATTGGAATGATCTGATCAAAATAGTGTGCTTCTGAAAATGTGTTCCTCTTTATAAATCTATTCTAAAATCTAAAATGTAAGTTGTTACAATAGAAAATTAATATTGTAAGTTATAATTTCTTATTTACAAATTACAGCTTAAATTATTGCGATCAAAAGCATTTGAAGCGGTCCAAAATATTTCCCGAATTGATCGAGCTGGTAGGTTTGGAAATCAGTGAAAATCGATGCTAGATTTATATTTAATTATTTATTAGTTATTTTAGAATGAGTTCGATGCTCAAAAATCTACCCGAATTATTTGGTGTGAGGATTAACCCTGGTGAAGAGCGGTAGGTCACTATGAAGTTAATGTTTGCTAAAAAGTTACTATATTTCTCAGCAGAATAACCTCAGCAGATTGTAAAGTTACAAATTTCGGTCGTTTGATGAGAAAATTGGCCTTATTATACACTACTAAATGTAAGTAATTATTGTTAAATGAAATCATCCTACATTTACGTTGATATTGTTTTCAGCTTGAAGCAATTGATAAATAAATTGTCTATCAAGAGTAGTGTTTGGTTTTGTGCAACGTAACAGTTTGCTTCAATTTTTTATTATTTAGTGTTAATGTTTGATAGATTGCCCCTTCGCCTCAATGAAAAAGCGCGAAGTTGCCTCGATTTTGTGACAAGATGTAGCAAGAAAGTGCAAAAGTGGATGATGATGGTTTCATCTTTTTTTCCTTGAACTTGCGCGCCGCGCGTGCAACAAAGGCAGCCGTCCGTAGAAGTCGATTCCAGTTCGAGAATCGCGAAACATCTATCAACGACTGTGGTATAGTGCAACAGAAATCCTGTATAAACCATCGGACCAGTGGCCACCACAACCAGCACAAATTCAGAAAGCGACAGACATTGACATGCGAGCAGTATTCCTGTTTCATGGCACTTTACCACAGTCGTTGATAGATGTTTCGCGATTCTCGAACTGGAATCGACTTCTACGGACGGCTGCCTTTGTTGTACGCGCGGCGCGCAAGTTCAAGGAAAAAAAGATGTCCAAGCCGGAATATTTGAAGCAAAATGAACTGTACGCGGCAGAAAATCTTATTTGGCGGCAGATACAAGGTGGAATATATCCAGACGAATATGCTATCTTAAAACATAATCTGTCCAAACCTGTAACTCCAAAATCGAATGCAAAGTCCAGTCCACTATTTCGGCTATCACCTTTCTTGGACGAAACTGGTGTCATTCGTATGAACAGCAGGCTCTCTGCGGCACCAACCATTTCACAAGAGATAAACTACCCGATCCTATTGCCCAAACAGCATCACGCAATCTTTCTTCTCGTCGAGAACTACCATCGAAGGTTCTTGCATGGAAACAGAGAGACAGTCTGTAATGAGATGCGTCAACGATTCAGTATCCCAGGTTTGCGAAACTTGATTAGGCAGGAGTCAAACCAGTGCATGGCATGCCGCGTAAAAAAGGCTGTTCCACGACCACCCATGATGGCACCTCTTCCTGTAGCGTGAGTCACGGGGCTTATCCGCCCCTTTACGCAGACCGGGGTTGACTACTTTGGACCGATAATGGTCAAACAAGGACGCAGTTTGGTGAAGAGGTGGGTGGCGCTATTCACATGTCTCACGATACGCGCCGTCGATGTAGAGTTGGTTCACAGTCTCTCAACTCAGTCCTGCATAATGGCCATAAGGAGATTCGTGGCTCGCCGTGGGTCACCGGAGTCCTTCTACAGTGACAACGGCATAAATTTTGTAGGAGCTAGTAATTTGTTGGCGAGGGAGCTCCATGAAATTCACGAACAGTGTGCGATGACGTTCACCAATACTACGACGACCTGGGAGTTTAATCCACCATTGGCCCCCCACAGGGGGAGGGGGGGGGGTGTGTGGGGGGGGTCGTGGGAGCGCATGGTGCGATCAGTAAAAACAGCTATGGAAGCAATCGCAGATCATCCCCACCATCCAAGTGACGAAGTGCTACAGACCGTTGTTACTGATGCAGAGGCAGTCGTCAATTCGAGGCCACTTACCTATATACCGCTGGAGTCAACGGAGCAAGAGGCATTAACTCCAAATCATTTTCTTCTTTTCGGAACCAAGGGAATCAACCAACCAACAACTTCAACGTATTCAGTCGGAAACAACTTGAGGGATAGTTGGCGTCTTGCACAGCATTTAGTAAATCAGTTCTGGTCTAGATGGGTTCGTAGGTATCTACCCACTATAATGAGACGTACCAAGTGGTTCGAACCAGTCAAGCCTTTAGAACCCGGAGACCTCGTACTCGTCATTGATGAGAGTAAACGCAATGGCTGGTTGAGAGGTCGAATTATAGACGTGACCAAGGCAGTGGACGGGCAAGTCCGACGCGCAGTTGTTCAAACGAAGAACGGATTACTCACTAAACCTGCACTCAAGTTGGCGCGCTTGGATCTTCAGGCACCGGTAGACGGCCCAGAACTTCACGGGCAGGGTGATGTTACGAAACCACAGGGCTGATTCGTACTGCAATAGTGGAAGTTCAGTACCGCCCGTAGCTGTCAATGTGACAGCATATTGTCGTGGATCGTGACCGAAAATTTGACGAAAACTAAAATTTAATTAATATTAAGTACAGTGAGCACAGTAGTAGCATCAATTAGCATCAAATCAAGATAATAAAATTTACAGAAATACAAGTAAGTTTCACCTGAAATAAAATGAATTAGAAAACTAATAAGTTGCAAAATCTAGGACATACAGAAAGGCTAATCCAAAGAAGAATTTAGTTCGGAAAAACAGGGAGAAGAAAACGAAAATGTAAGTTAGCCTCTTTGCACTAAGTTAGGATTATAATTGTTCTATTCAAATTACATACAAAAAAAAAACAAATATATTTCTAGCTTTGAAGCTGCATACGAAAAGCTGCTGTCAGGACGTTTTTCCTTCCCGATCCGAACAGTGGACATCCATGAGAATTTGTTTCAAATAGTAAAGACTAAAATTTATCTAACATATGATATTCTACGGGTGGGACGAAACGACTCGTTTCCCAGGTTCTGAAACAAGACAGCAGTTGTTTTATCCTATTTAAAAAAAAATTCGTTGCTATGAGCATGAGTAAGATAATAAACATGATTGAGCACCCGAGGCTGCAAACTCCGTTGCTGCTGTTATTACACAGAGAACCACCAGACGATGCTTGGGACTAGCAGGCATTCTCAATGTGGAAAAAAAGCTCGCGATCTCAAACTAATGCGGTAACAAGCGCCTGCGTCGCCTGAATGCAGGTCAAATAAGGGAAGGAAATTTCATAAAAATGGAACCACCAACGCGATCCTACGTTAAACTTGCGGCGAGCATGGCAAACGCATATTATGGATCACAATTAATTGTGATCCCCACCGCCGGACCACTAGCCCGGCGAACCCCGACATCTCACCAGGAAGCATTTTTGTTGCTTATTTTTCTGTGCTCACTCCATTACTCACATCGCCGATTATAGCTAACCGAAACAATACGAAACGCACCATATAACAAAATAGTGCCGTAAAAAGCATCGACACAACCTTTCACAGCCGATGCTCAAAACAAACTTTTTTTATATACTCTCAATTTTTACAACCGTACCAATCCTATAGAAGCTTCTTAAGAACAATCTATGCGAATCCATTTAAAATTGCGATTTAAGGATTTGGTATAAGTAAGAGTGTGTAGATGCATTTCGTGCCTACTGGCAACTTTATGCTTCTATTTATGTCCAGGCTCGTTGTTTTAGCATCAACCGGAGGAGACTTGATCCGAAACTCAATGATATAATTATCTTCAATCCCCTCAATCAATCGCTGTTTTGTGATACATTGGATGGGTTAATCTTATTTGAGATAACTCAATAAAGACGTCATACAAATTTTGCATCTTGACAGGCAATCTGTGAAGACCCACCTAGTACCTTATAGTAAGATGCTTAGAGGACCGGAAGATTCGATGAGCTACCCCAAAGATTTTTTTTTCTGTTTCTATGGGAGAAAAACGGTGTTTTTGCGGTGTTGCTTTGTCAATAAATACACTGAAAATTTATTTGCGTAAATTAGCTTTCACTCGTTTCGTAAACATGGATTTTGTACGAACAAATGTCTCGTAAATTGTATGAAACATTCTCCATTCTCCTCCTTGGTGCAGTGTACGGAATGAATTTCGTGAAGATCAACAAATTGCTGCTTCTCTTCAATCGTTCGGATGTTGCTTCATGTTGGTATTGCTCCTCGAGTGTGCTGGAATCACTGATTTAATATTTTTTTTAATTACATACTGAGTCTATATAGAAGATCTGTCAGTCAATCATGCAACCACCAGAGTTTCTTTTTTATTGATAACAAAATATTCGTAGTAGTTTATATTGTTTTCGTACAATGCACGAATGTTCTTTCTGTGCCAATAATTGCTTCGTCTTTTAGAGAGCTACGCGTGTGGCATTGAGTACGAAGATAGCTTTTTGAAAAGTACAAATCTACTTACAACGAATACAATGAATAGATTTGTTAGTCCTACCTTCGATTTTGTAATAAGATCAAAATTTAATTTTCAGTGTGGGTGAGAGGGTCGTGGAGGAAAAGCACATTTTCAGCACAAACTGTGAACAAACTCGGTGGTTATCATATACAAAAATCCAACACGACTGTAAAGTGAATATTTCAACACATGACAGTACCCGCTAGATTTTACCATGGCTAAAATATTTACCTGCACTTAGTAATTCAGAAAAAGCACCAAAAAATGAAAAAAGTGCCACTAAATTATTAAGGCCTGTGCCAACAAATAATGTGTGATCAGCATTAAAAAATTAGGAATGAGCAATAAAGATGAAAAGATCTCGGATAATCTAATTGTGACCGGTAAATCCTATCAAATAAAGCAACAGCTATTAGTATATGTGCAATTAAATATGGCAGTATTTCCGCCAAATTATGTAATTTGAGCACTAAACTATTCGCATATGTCTTTTAATTTTGTTGGATTTTCCCATAAAAACAGTAAAATGAGCAATGGATAAATAAATATCCATTGCTCATTTTACTGTTTTTATGGGAAAATCTAACAAGATTAAAAGACATGTGAATAGTTGAGTGCTCAAATTACATAATTTAGGAAAATACTGCCATATTTAATTGCACATATACTAATAGCTGTTGCTTTTATTTGACAGATTACCGGTCCAATTAGATTATCCGAAGATCTTTTCTCATCTTTTATTGCTCATTCTAATTTTTAATGCTGATCACATGTTATTTGTTGACACAGGCTAATAATTTAATGGCACTTTTTTCATTTTTTATTGCTCAAATCTCTCTTTTAATTGATGATTAATTATGCTGCCATTTTACCATTGTTGTTATTCACTGTGGTTTGATTTTGAAACATGTGAAAAACCTAAGGTGTTTAAAATCCTTTTGGTTTTTTTAATTCCAGAACAAGCCTAGAATTGTTGAATCTTGTTGCCAAAATTTGACGGGTATTGTAAAGTACTTAGCGTAGATAAGATAATCCACCTGTCGTTAAGGCGGATTGTCACAAAGTGAGGGCTCGATTCCTGCTCTAGCCGGTGGAATTTGAAAATGTCCCTACTCTACTGGTCCACCGAGCGTTGTGTTGTCTGTTGTATAATGTTATGTGTTCAGTGTGTGCAACCGCTGGTTGAAGACGGTGTAATTCTCTCTCTCTCTTTCTCTCTCTCTCTCTCTCTCTCTCTCTCTAAAAGATATCTTGCCCCACCCTATTTGAAATGCTGGCTACGCCTATGTGCGGCCTTGCAAGATGTCTGCTATTAACAAAGCTCTGGCTGTATCTCTACGGGCTAACAGGGACTCCAGGTTAATCAGTTGGCAACGGCTTCCGTAGCTTGGCAAACGATAAGGATCCGTCCACGGTAGTTTACGTAGCGCAAATCTAAAAAACCGTCGTTGAACAGCCTCTACTCTAACGACACCGTTGTTGTAATGAGGAGTCCACACAACCGAGAAATACTCTAATATAGAACGACACAAGGAGCAGTAAAACTATTTGAGGCAGTAGATGTCCGTGAAGTCTTTAGCTATCTTGAAGATAAACCCCAGAACGCAGGAGGCTTTGCCGATAGCGTACGAGATATGCTGCTTGAAGGTGAGTTGTGTATCTAGAATTACTTCTAGGTCCTTGACGCGCTCAATTTCAGTGCCCAACAATACGTACTTGAATAAAATAATCTGTTTCTTGTGCGAAAACGAGATAACCGTGCATTTGGCCGGGTTGGCATCTATGCGATTCAAATTGCACCAGTCGGCAAAAGCATTCAGCTGACGTTGAAGAAAGTGACAGTTATCGAGTGAGTGCACTCGAAGATAGGGTTTCAGGTCATCTGCGTATGATAGTCGTGGTCCTTCGAAAGCCAAATTTACGTCGTTGAAGTAGATACAAAAAATCAACGGTCCCAAGTGACTACCCTGCGGTACACCAGACGTGGCTGTGAACATGTGAGACTGACAATGTCCTATGACTACAGCCAGATGACGAGATCCGTTGATCCTAAGCCTGTCCAGTTTGGCAATAGATATGCGGTGGTTCAATTTATCGAAGGCTGCAGACAAGTCGGTGTAAATGAGATCCTTTTGGGCGCGTTTCGTCATACTGTCAGTACCCAAGTAGCATATCACGATCATAATTAGTTGTAGTAACTTGATTAAGACATAGCAAGTCATATTTATGTTATCTCAAACGAATGGCAACAAGTGTGCTACTAGGGTAATGTAGGAAGTAAGGTACAGCAGGTTAGTGGCAGTAGAGCGACCAACCACGAATCTATACTGGCCGGTACTAATATATGGTTTGCAGTGAGCGAGCAACGGTTCCATAATTACAAGCTCAAATAGTTTTCCAACAGCGCCAAGCGAAGTTATGCTGCGATAATTGCCAGCGTCCCGTTTGCTACCCTTTTTGTAAACTGGAAACATGTGCGCAACTTTCTAACAGCAAGGAAAAATACCGACAGCCACAGATAGCCGATAAACGTGAAGCAGCGGGGGCAACAAACTATCCAGGTCTAGTTTGAGAAAGGACGGAGGAATTCCATCCGGCCCGGGATTGTGAGATAATTTGAGTTTAGAGCAGGCCTTGATTATCATCTCTGCATCAATGTCGGCTTGGCCCAAGGTTTGACCGGCAAGTGGAACGTAGCTGGCCGCAAGTCTAATGTGGTCATCGCTCAATGTCTCCTCTTCATGGCGTTGTTCGTTTACAAATTTCCAGAATTGTATAGGACGTGACTTGAGCTTTCTCTGTATTCCACGCCGATACTGGAGAAAGCAATGTTTTTCGACTCGTTTGTAATAGAAATAGTGTCCGGTGCTTTGTGAATTTTCTGAGGGCAGCTCTCTTGCCAGATTTCAAGCGACTAAGTTCCCTCGTTTGCCAAGGTGGACGAGACGTATGACGATGGATTTTTTTTGGAACGTGTCTGTCTTTGACATGATCCAGAACGTTGGAACATGTTTGAGCGGCTGACTCGACATTGACTGTATCCAAAATGTTATCCCAATCGAAAAGTGAGAGTAACTCGGCGATATTGCGATGATTGGCACAACAAAATCGTAGGAAACTGTGGCAGGTGAGATTTCCAAATCATGTTGCAGCTTTGAGCGTAACGTGACCAGTAGAGGCGGAAGATGAAGAGTTATTTTCACTAGAGGAGAGGGAGCTTCGCATAAGAGTGGAGCGGTGTCTTGGGCCCTCACAAAACAGAGGTCTAAGCTGTGGGTGTTCTGGTTGGTGACATGATTGATTTGAGAGAGAGTGGCTGAGCTGTAATTGTCCAGAAGGAACGTACCATTGGAATGCATGACAGAATGATTGGCATCAGAATGATTGGCATCGGTAAATAGAAACCCACTGTCAGATAATTTCCATGAAATCCCAGGCAGATTAAAGTCGCCTATCACCATAACTTCGTCCGTTGCTTTTGCATTTTCCAAAATTGCGAAAACCGATTGGCAATAGGTTGCAATTAGGTCACGTATGCGTATGCGGTCGGGTGGAATGTACAGTCCGCATAGGAATAATGTAGGATCGCCCAATTTCCCACCTTTCGGTTTATGGCTATTATCGGCATTCCTGTCACATCGAAATACCTCGTAATCTTTGCCGAATACCTGTCAAGAGAGTGTGCGTGAATCCAGCCAGGTCTCCGTGAGGACGAAGATGTCGTAGCTCTGGTCCGAAGTAGCTATGCGGAAATCGTCGACATCGCTGTTAATACCACCGACATTCTGGTAGTAAATGACGATCTCGTGATAGCAATTGGGAGCATAGATGTTTGAGCGTGATGGTGCGGGTGAGGCAGCCGAAGTACCGATGACATAACTAAAATGCGAGGCAATATCAGACAAAGGAGAAGCTAAATCGTGAATGTACTTGCCTGCTAAAGCAGGTTGGAAGACCATCGGTGTGCATCTGGTCTCAGGGCCGAGACGTCTATGCTGAACGGTGGCTGGAATTGGCGTGACTGGGGCAGAGGAACCGGGGACTTCCAAAGTGCTTTCCACGATGCGTCTCTGATGAGATGTGCGCTGATTCGTCTTTAACCCTTATGTGTTCGACAAAAAAAACACCTTTAAGTGATCGACAGGGTACCCGGGTACCCACCGAACTCAAATAGTTATAACTCTGGCTATTATTGACCGATTTTAATTCTTTTGGCACCGTTGGATTCAAAAACTCATTGACTTTTAGAACATAATCAGTAATGACCGTTTCAATTCTTCTGGTTCCCGTAAATCCGGGTTTTCGGGGCTGTGGTCAGGTGCGGAGGCACTATTTGGAAACTTCTATTAAATTTCCGGGAATGGAAGTCAAAATATTTGGTATGATTCCTAGAAACTATTTTAATTCCAATGTGGGCCATATGCTGACATGTTTCTGCAACGGCCATTCTGTAACAGGTTCCCGTGGGGCCTAGAGTGGTCATGAACATATTTCAGTAGAAACCCTGGCAATATGGGTATCAAAATTCATGAAATTTCTCCAGTAGGATATTCCTCAACGTTTTGTGGCTATCTGATGATTTGTCCTCGGTCCTGTCATTCCGAAACAGGTTCCCGTGGGGCCTCGAGTAGCCAAGAACAATTGCAATAGAAACCCCTGGCAATATGGGTATCAGAATTCATGACATTTCTCCAATAAGATATTTCTCAACGTTTAGTGGCATTCTGATGATTTTCCTTGGACCTGTGAATCCGGAACAGGTTCCCGCTGGGTCTCGAGTAGTCATGAACCAGGGTTTTCTACTGAAAATATTCATGGCCACTCGAAGCCCCACGGGAACCTGTTCCGGATTGACCGGTCCGGAAATAAATCATCAGATAGCCACAAAAGATTAGGAAATAGCCTACTGGAGAAATGTCATGAATTTTGATACCCATATTGCCAGGCTTTCTTTCTAAATATGAATCCTAGAGGGTTTGAGCTGTTTAGTGGAATACCTTTAACGAGTTATTAGTACGAGACACTGAAGAAGTCTGCACATTGTAGGCAAAATACGCGTATCTGTCAAGATAAGCAAAGGTAGTTGGAATTAAATGGAAAATACTAATTTTTCTCTTAAATTCTAATTTTTAAATATGTTTATGGCCACTCTAGGCCCCACGAGAACCTGTTACAGAATGGCAGTTCCAGGAACAAGTTGGCATATGGCCCACAATAGGATAGACATAGTTTCTAGGAATTATTCCAAAACATTCTGACATACATTCCTGCAAATTCAATAGATGCTCCAATATTGTGCCTCCGTACCGGAACACAGCCCCGGTAACCCGGATTTATGGAAACCAGATGCATTCAAATGGTCATTCCCTGAAGCGAATGAGTTTTGAAACCTAATGGTGCCAAAATATTTAAAATCGGTCAATAAAGCAAGAGTTATAATAGTTCGATGGGTACCCGGGTACCCTGTCGATCACTTAAGGGGACCCTCCCCTGGATTTGGGCAAAAATAAGGCAAAGTTTGTATTTTTTTTTGTGGGAGAATGAAAAGGCGTACGAACTTCTGGTTTTGAAAATTAAATTTGATTATTATTCAAAACTTCAAAATAATAAATTGGCGGCTACAAAATGGAGATTTCCGTAAGCCTCTGTGCGCAAAACATGGGGTGACAACTTCAAAACTGCAGCCTCTTGTAGTGAACAAAAATCAAATCTAGCTATTATTTCTGAAAGATAATGAAATTTTCTACGGTTTGAACTAAATTTCGGACAATTTAAACTTAAACTCATTACAAAGTGATCATTTGAACTGAAAAGATTAATTTTTCGCTACTTTTTTTCATTTCAACCGTGTTTAAAAATTATAAATAATTAATTATAAATGCCAATTTTTAGTTCAAGCCGTACACAAAATTATAACCTTTCAAACAGTTATTTGATGGAGGGAATCGGATTAATAGTTCAAGCCCGGGGCTTGAAGTTAGTCTGAAAAACATGGTTTCGAGAAAAACGCGTTTAAAGTTTTTAGCGCAAAGCGCAGCGCACGTGAGACAGGTGTGTTCGAGACGCTGCCATTCAATAAATATTCATCGTATCAAAAAATCCTTCTACACATATATTTTACGAATATGTGGCTTTCATTTTTTGCCAAAAAAAATCGATTTTTTCGTTCAAATTCAGGGGAGGGTTCCCTTGAGGGGTATAAAAAATCGAAGTCCCCCCTTCGGCCCCCTTGTTGCCTTCCAACTATTATTAAGATGTCACTGAATTTCAGATTCCTGGTTTAAAATAAACTATGAAAATTCGTTATGTAAAACATGAAAAGGTACTCGGGTACCCTGTCGATCACATAAGGGTTAAATCGGGTAACTCTTCGTACAAGCTGGAAGTTGGAAGATATTCAGGAAGCAAAAAGCTGGAATAACACGCGTACTTGCCTGAGGTAGCAGGCTGGAAGACCCCCTCTGGACACCCGAACTCAATATCGGGATGACTCTGGTGGCGAGAACATTGGGAATAGAATGTTCTATGAGATCGTTTAAGATGATACACATTTATAAGTTGCCTCTATGAGAACATCCATTAATTATGTCACGCAAAAATGTGACTTTTTTGACAAGCTCCCACCCCCACTGCGACGTTTTTTGTATCGACCTTCAAAATGTTTTGCACGGATTGTCATGTTTTCCCAAATCTCCATCCCTCCCCCCTGACTGCGTTACATAATTAACGGACCTTCCCTTATTGAGTTCTTATGTTTTGTTCCTTCCGTTTGAAAATGTCCTTTTTATGAAAACGTTTCAGCACCTAAAACTAAAATACATAACCCACTGCAACGACAGATGAGGCCCAATTCAAATCAGCCAAAAATTAAATATCATGGTGAAAATATAGATCTACCCTACCGGCTACCTTAAAGCAACTCAACTCCTGTGTCCATTAACCCTTCTATCATTTCCTTACTCACACCTGATGCATTGGGTTCTGAAGGGTAGGCAGAAAATTGGTTTCATTCTAAATTTCCTTAAAACACCTTCGATTTCCTTTTCTGCATGGTTAGATAGTGGATCATGCACGTTTTCACACGTGTGTAGTTCATTTCTGTACACCCACTTTTTCATGTTGTTCTTTTCCTTACACTTTCCGTGCGTGCCTACCGCTATGGGGGAGGAAAATTCGCTCGTTAGCTTTCTTCAGCCCAAGTACGCGGGAACGTGTTCGTTCTCTAAACCCGCATGCCAATCTATCATCAAATCGGGTAGTGTTGTTCGATTTTTGAATTTGAGGAAAATGTCTCAATCATGCTTCCCCTTTTGGTTTTTATCGAACACACGAGAGGTAACGTATATTTTATGATGATGGTTGCAACGATGCATAAAATTGTATTGATGGTTGTTCGCGATTCTCCTGCCAACTCCTGTCTGTTCTTGGAATTGTTACCGAAATTTCGTGTGATTTGAATAATTAGGTTGAAGTCATCGGCGAAATATCATAACACGTGAATAAAGGGGCTGTTCATCTGTTAGGGTTCGTAGGCAATCCTAAGATAGTTGGCCTTCAATTAACTTATTACAAAATTATCATCGGAGGAGAAACAGAAACTCAATTAGACCAAAGTATATATTTGAAATTATAATCAGAGAATATTGAACTGCAATAATTTTCCTCGGAATTCAGATACTATCCAGAGGTCGTAAATATCAATTCATTTCGGCAGTTAGTTTACTTACTTTGCTGGTACGGAGACCGGTTGACTATAATATGATTTGTGTAAATTTACTTCCTTCCCATATCTTTACTTGACTCCTGAGATGATGCTATGCTTGGAGCAAACATTATATTGCAATGCCAGAAAGAATCCAATATCTCACTGCTGGCAATCTTTATTTCGGCAATTAGGAAAGCGAAGCAAATCAAAGCTAATTTCCGATAGGAATTTTAGTGTCGCCAAGGCAGGCGGAAATCACCCTTCCCTCTGGACGGTTCATTTGGAGAATGAAGTAGAACGCTATTTCGACCGTCTGGTCATGGCAATACTGCATGGAAATAGTATTGGTTTTGGAATTATTCTGAAGACTGCAAACGTTTTGTGAATTACTTCATTTGTGTAGGCTAAATCGAATAAAATTGCAAGAGTCATGTTTTGATTCTACACATAAAAAGCGAAATGCTACGCAGCTCGATAAAGTAGTTGGCATTTTTGATCAATATCATGCACATAAATAGATCGTCGCAATACATACCAGTTTATCTTATAAATCATGTAAAATTTGTGACATTTTACGTATTGTTGGCAATATTGTATGCAAAAGATCGATTTTGTATGAAATATTTCTTATAAGTTGGTGCTTCCGTAGTGCGAATATAGACTCGAATCGCTAACTAGGTGCATAATAAATGCGCTCAAAACTTTCGACGGTGTACAATATGCGTCAAATTCTGACGTCACGACCTAACATTGAGCTACGTCGAGAAACTGGAGTTGTTTACACAGAAAAAAATACTTAATTTTAACAAGGGCGTAAAATTTTGCTTCGTTTAATTCCAAGCCAAATGAGGCGTAAACGATGTTTGCAATCTTTCATACAACAGGCTAGATTCAGGCGTTATCTGGCTTAAATTTACATGAAATATCCTATAATTTTCTGCCAAATCTAGCATTCTCTTTATGTGCATTAGATAACGCAGAAAATTCAATGTTTATTTTTATCTGTGTATGAATACTAGTAACAGCTGGCAGCAACCCTAACAAAGGAAGAGCAGCTTGGCGCAACCGTCGTTGGCAGATTATGCACGGATATGGATTTCCACAAAAAACTGAGTAATGTGTGTCGTCCGAGTCTTAGGGACACTTTTGATTCCCTTCGAACCCGAAAAGATATACAGCAAGGATATGGATTGTCGGGTTTGTTATTTAACATTGCATTGGAGAGTGTGATTCAAAGAGGTTGATGGCATTCGAATTCGAAGACATGAGTGGTACGATCTTCAGGAAGTCCGTCTAACTTGTTTGGCTTCACTTACGACGACGAGGAGGAAATGTTATCCTCTCACCATGAGTTCAGATTGACGGTGATGAAATCGAGTCGGTAGACAAATTCGGGCATCTGGGCTCATTGGTGTCCGCGATATAAAGAAGCATTATAGCAGGTTATCGTGCTTATTTTGGACTCCAAAGGACTCTGAGATCGAACAAAGTACACCGAACTACAAAGTTTACCATCTACCAGACAATGATTAGACCGGTAGTCTTCTACGGCTACGAAACATGGACATTGCTCGTGAAAGATGATCTTCGGTGGAGTACAAATAGAAGACGGAACGTGGCGGAGGCGAATGAACCAAAAATTGCATCAGTTGCCGGGTTCACACCGCAAAAAAAAGGAAGATTATGGTGGGCTGGGCAAGTCGTAAGATATCGGATGGCAGCCCAGTTAAAATGATTCTCAATAACGATCCAACGGGCACAAGTAGAAGAGATGCGCAACGAACAAGGTGGATCGATCAATTGGAAATGAGCTACGATTCCTTCACAGCCTAGCAGCCATGAACCGAATAGAATGGAGACAACTTCTGTGTATAGCAGAGTCTATTCTTGCCTTGGCAAAATTGGAAACAATATCCAGCTAAGTTGACTGACTTAGAATTCCCAGGCCTTTCATTTGTTTCATGTCAGATTCTAATTCTGTACAGCCACCTCGATCTCTTTGTTCACTGCAGAACGCCAGTTTGCCTTAATCTGCTTCTCACTTTCAACTAGTTTTTGGGTCTTCTTCAAATTACAGTTAACGATGCCCAATATGGCTCGATTGGGTGGAGTTTAGCGTATTGGGATGGTTCTTGGCCATGGGATAAGAGCTTACACATTGTTGGCGGCAAAACCTCTCCATGGGAAGAAGTTTTGTAGACAGCCCTAGCGAGCCACTTCTAAAAGCGTGTGGCTTAAGCGCTGCTCCATAAAAGGAGACCATACACCCAATTTATTGTTGCCCGGTAAAGACTCTTCTCAGGGCGAGTACATTAAATTTCCTAGAAAAGATTTACAGATCGAACCAGCCGACAGTAAACTAAAACAACCAAACCGGAAAACCCTATTATTATTTTCCTGAAATCATAACCACGACATTCACTCAGAGAATCCGTGAATGATAGCTCACCAATACCTAGAATCTTCACTCAAGAGAACGTATCATCACTGGAAGTCCCACCACCTGCCACAAGATGTCGCTCCGAACTGTAAGTACACTGTTCCACCCAACAGTAACACTCATATGAGAGTCGGAACATGATCTTAAAACGAAGAGTGCGAAATGACAATTCAATTAATTGGAGATAGTTGGTAGCATTAACATTTATTACTAGAACTAAATAAATCGTGGATTTGGACAAGCTACTACATAACACTTTTTAGTTCATTTAGTATTGGTTATCAATCTTACTTTCTGCTACATGTGTGCGTTTTCTATTCCCTTTCTAACTGTCATGTGCTCATGTGCTCTGTCCTATTCTTGGCTCACGGAAAATCGACAACGCAGCTCCAGGACTGCACTCCTGGTACTACGTTTCTTCCTTTATCCTTTAACTTTCTACACGCCCAGCATATTTGGCCGAGTCTGACACGGCACTCGGAAAATTTAGCACATGGCTCTGCAGTTAAACTGGCAGAAAAATCACTCCGTGGCGCCCTCGCCGGACGCCACACTCCAATCAAAAAGAGGTTCGAGAGGGTTGTTCACCTACTTGAGTCGATCGTCACTGTCGATGACCTATCGACAAGTTGAACGCACTTGCTTGGATGCCCATTTATCAGAGCCCTCTCCATTTATCAGAGAGTGCAATGGCGTTTTCTCACGCCGGTACGATGGCGGTTACTCGGCCTAGCCGAGCTGTTGACGAGCCGGCGCGTGGACGCTGTCCACGTGGTGAATCCCCGATTCTCCTCGGACAGATGTGGTGACGAATCTGTCCACTTCCGGCCGGTTGGTGGATGCTGGGAATCTTCCGTCCGATTGGGGTGGGGAGCTTGGCCGTGCTTGGGTGTGGATTTAATTGCTGCGAATAACAAGAAAGCAAACCACTGGACAGAACAGTGAATACACGAACGAGCACACACATGGACAGCACATTTGAGCACGATAAAATTACCTGAAGATTTGGTCTATCTACTATTTCACACACAATTCACGATTCACGCACACTTAATCTAATATCTAGCTATGGAACAAAAGCTAAATAATCTTAACATTTGACATCACTTTAAATTACCTACATTAACTAGCAAAAACGATCACGATCAAACGCGTACACTTCCAAATCGTTGAGAAGTCACAGTCGGAATGATTTTTACTATTAATCCTCAGAATAAGATCACATAAGATTCTAAAAAACCGGAAGTTTATCATTTCCCGAAACCCTTCGTGTATTATCGTGAATCTGATGGCACGAACGATAATTTGGATCGCGTAGTGCTACGATTGTCTCTTTCCTACCTTATCCATAAAATTTAATGGACCTGTCTTAGACATTATTATAGCTAAAATGTTGCTGGTCTCGCATAGCCTACCCTAAGGAACTAAATTTATCTAGATTAAAGCAAACAAATTATGTACAAACTCTACAAATTTACAGATTCCTACATGTTGATGGAAGTTGTTGAAGAGGCTAACGAAATTATCACCTTGAGCACCCATCGAGGTCTGTACCTTTCCAGCTGGATCATGTACGGGATAGCATCGGCGCCTGCCATCTGGCAACGACAAATAGAGGCATTGCTGAAAGGAATTGAGAGTATCAGAGTATTTCTGCATGACATCAAGGTCACTGAACCTGATAACGAGATTCATCTACGCCGATTGGAGGAAGTATTGCATCGTTCTCATGAAATCAACATCCGAGTGAACCGAAATAAGCGCGAGTTATTTGTGGATGAAATAGAGTACTGTGAGTACGTGATCAATTGTGAGGGAATCCATAAGATCCAGAAAAAAAGTGTACGCTATCCAGGAGATTCGGAAGCCGGCAAATAAGGACAAGTTGTGCTCGTTTGAAGGTGTCCTTTTGCCGGACACGTGCTTCGTACATTATTCCCCCGAATTGTCCCTGCTGTTGGCTACCGATGCACAACTATTCCGATGGATTGAAGCGTCCGATCCAGTTTGCGTCACAAACGCTGAAACGTCCCCAACAATCTTCGACCTCAAGATAATCTTCGGCGTCAAGTAAATTTTCCAATTCTCGGTCGCTGTTTAACAGATAATCAAGCAGATACTGGGATACTGTCGGTACTCATGAGTGATCACGGTATTCAGTTCACATCCGAGCAATTTCAACGATTGCTGCGGATGAACGGCATTGTACACAAGATGGGAGTGTCTTATAACCCTGCAATAAATGTGCAGGCGGAGCGCTACGCAACGACATGTTCCTCCCCGGGACATGTTTCATCATATTGCATCACTGACATTTGCTTTAGCCAGTAGAATATGCCAGGGACGCCTTTCTTGTCCAACAACCGTTCTAACAAGAACCGAATTTCCTTCGACGTGAGTTTTCACTTGATGAAACCCAGATTTGCAGCCGCGATCTTGTGGATTAGAATGGACTAGTTTGAGTCCTTCTGCTTTCGTCATTCACGTGTTTGCTCCTTCTGGGTCTTAATCTTGGCGGTGTACGCTGCCATATAGACGAAAAAATCTTCCTGTTGCAGTGTACCAACCCCAATTCTACCAGGTAAGCTTCCTGTAGCTCCAGTTCGAGAAGTTCGTTCCGTCACACAGGTACACTAGTTTGTCCTTCCAGCATCCATTCGGCTTCCAATCGTTCGCTTTTCCATAACCGTATACTTACTTCGAACCAAACAACTGTACTAAATGTTTCACCTTGCGCGAGAAAATTTTCTTCGCGTGACTACGCCAAACAAACCAGGTTGCTATGGAACGTGTGTCTGGGCTTATAACCTTATGCAAGGTGTAGCCGTAGGAAAAAAAAGCGGAAGAGTATATTCTCGGAGGGGCTTATTGTTCTAATAATTCTAATAATATTAAAGGGTGTCCCACATCGAATTGCGTCACGTAAAAAACACTGTAGAAAATTACTCCTCTCATTAAGTTCTGTACAACATCTGGCTGTAGCTTCTTCTGTACGTAAATCCACTTCTTCTGTACGTAAATCCACTTTGACCTCCTTTGAGTGTTTCCGTAGTCCATGCTTCATAATTGTCCAGTATTTTTCGATGGGCCTTAGTTCCGGTGCGTTGAGAGGGGTTCATGTTTTAGGGTACGAAAGTGACCCCGTTGGCTTCGTACCACTCCAGGACATCATTTGAATAGTGACACGAAGCTAGATCCAGCCAGAAGATCGTAGAGCCTTCGCGTTGCTTCAAAAGAGGAAGCAGATAATCCTGTAGACACTCCGCGATGTAGATCTCCTCGTTTACAGTCCCGGTAGTCACGAACGGCGCACTCCGTTTGCTACATGAACAGATTGCTTGACAAATTATGTATTTCTTGGCAAGCTTTGAAAGTTTCTGCTTCCTTTTTTCCTCCGGAGCATCAAACTTGTGCTGAGTGGAGTAGAACAGTGGCCCCGAGAGCTGCCGGAAGTCCGCCTTGACTAAAGTCTCATAATCCATGATGAGATAATGATGCTTCGGCAGCATCTGGGTGTACAAATTCTGAAACCGTGACTTCCATAATAAATTTCGTATGGTTATTTTTCTCAACGACCTATTTGGGGTATCATTCAAACCATTAAAGAAATGGTTGGAAGGTTTGTGATATCGTTCGTTTAAGGTAAATTTTTATCAGGGTTCCCCACCGTATTTTGACGTTCGTCACGATTTGAAGCCTTCTGCCCTTTGTATTCAACGTTTTGGCCACATCCCTGGCCGAAGCATTGGGATTCCGCCTAAACGCTTTAACGACACGCTTTGTAGTAACATTTAATCACACGACTCAGCGTTGACTGCACGATTCCGAGTTGTTTTCCGATGTCCCGGCAAGAGAGTTAGGATTTTCAAGGTGCTTGTGCAAAATCAATCGTCGACTTTGCTTTTCGGGTGACGCCATTTTTTCATATTTTCGAAAAACTTACGGCGATAAAAAAACAACAACAAAAAACTGCTTCTACCCCAATTTTAAAGAGAAAATACCCATATGGGTAAATTTCTACAGCGTTTTTTTCCGGCGTGCAATTTGACGTGGGACACCCTCTAGGCTCATGCTGCGGATTGCTTCGCATCAGTTTACAAGCTGTTACAGTTAAACCGAAAAGACGAAATTTACCATTGCTCTTGTTGCGGATTGCAAACTAATGATCGCATTAAAAATACAGTTATTTTTGGATGGATGGTAAAAATGAGCGGAAAAGATATTTTAACAAACCGATTTAACCGAAAATTGTCTAAGTCTGCGTAAGCGTTCCTGCGTTCCTTCTTATAGGCATTGCGGTCTTAACGTGTAGATGTTCAATATCTCAAGATATAGCTGACCATGACAGACAGTGGAATTCTCAACTACACTGGCAATAAAATTTAGTTTATACTTCTAAATCGATCATTTGACTTGTAGATGTTCAATAACTCGAGCTACACGCCCTGTCAAAAGCACGAATAATTCGTATCCTTGAAGAGAACAATGAACGAAACCAATACAAAGAACCACGAACATTTCGATGGAAATATGAAAAAGACGTGCACTTATTGTTGCATAAATCTTTGACAGAGCTGTTTTATCAACTTGAAATAATATACGAAAAAAGACAATCTGTAAAGAGCTTGGGAATCGATCCAGCTCTGTTGGAAAGAGCTAACAATAAATCCGTGGTTGATCTCACCAGCCCAGTATCACTCTTTAGTAGTTGCGTGGTTAATGAAGTTAAAGACAAAATTTTGGACTCAATGCGTGTGATGCTTCTACTATAGTTTTCAGGTAAATAAAAGACCCCTTCAGCAGCCTGTTGAATCAATTCTTACATTTAGTATAAAGCAGATGCGTTTTTTTTTTTTGTTGGGGCGTAGAACCACTGCGTCCACTGCGTTGAACTTTTGTGGTGATGCGTTTGAATACCACTAATAACTGTGAATGTTTAATAAGCTGATATTGTGTTCATATTGGGATGCAAGGATCAGAGACAAGCTTAACGATAATTGGTATTCAATCCCAAAAAAAAAAGAGTTCGGTTTCCCAAATAGATAAAAATCCTGACGCACTATCATTGCCAGACACCTATCGGATTACTGGCCTTCATGAAACTAAAAGTCCAAAACGCTCCAGAAGATAACAAGAATTTCCGCCGTTCAGCAAAAAGCAACGTTGTCAACCGAACACTCCACATGCGCCAGTTGACTAAGTTCGACGTCACTTGCCGGCCTTGGTGGCATCGAACTTCAGCATGGCAATCGACGGTAAATACGAACATGCATTAATGCCAACTTGCATGTTTCCGTCATGAGACGGTATCCGGCTAGTAAATTTGTCCTTACTTGGCAACAGCAACCATCAGAGTCGTGCCCCTCATTTATTAGCCATTCTCAGGCAAAGGTGATTAACACTTTTGAACAAAACAACTTTTTTTTTTCCTGAACATTAAAACATCAATCGAACACCAACCATTTGGACGGGGTTCGAGTCTGTATCGCTTAGTGGGTACCAAATTTCATGTAACGTTACTTTGTTGTCTTCATGCAATAGTGTACGGTTGCTGTTATTTTATTTGCTAATGTTAGCAATAAAAAGCGCGATTCTCAAAAGAAACCCTTCACTGTTTTCCGTTGCCATATGCAAATAATGGACTTTTGCTGAAATCGAATTGCAACAAAAACCGAATTTAACAACAGCTGATTGACTCGGCACTCAAATTTCGAGAGTCAGCAATAGCATCAAAGTTCAATTGTCTAGCTCAACTGAGTCGAGAACATATGGATAAGGAAGGAAAGTTTCGAAAAGTCTACGTTAAAAAGATGTACTATGTTTTAAATTTGATTTGATTTTAATTTTCGGCCAGATCAATTACATGGTGTGTCTCCTAATAGTCATCAATCACACGTTCATGGTGTTAATGAGAGAAAAAATATAAAAAAACAACTACAATAAGATCTTTTAAAAGACGGTGCTTTGGAATACGGATGGACTCTATGTGTAAATACAGCTTGTGCACTTTGCGTTACACCGGCTTCATTCGAATGGAGGTCAACTAAGAGGTTAATACTCGATTTGCTGGAAGCCTAGGCTGGTAGCAGGTCTTTTTTTAAGAGAATTGGTTACTATCTTAATGTTATTCTCAAAATGGTCTCTATTTTGATTTAAAGGTCACTAAAATCTGTTTTTTCTTCAACAAAATGGTATCTAAAGTCACATTCTAAACTATTCTTTTGAATTGTCTTTTGATGTTTGTTTACTGATCAGTATCAGTATATGAATTGACAGTTGTTGCATACAACAGACTAGACTTAGGCGTAACCTGGCTTAAATTTACTTGAAATATCCTATTATTTTCTATTCAATGCAGAAAATTAAACGTTTCTGTATCTCTGGAATGTGAAGGTCATCTTGTTATTCATTGAGGTATAAATATCAATAAAGCATTCAATTGTATATAAAACCATAATATTATATTATTACGTATTTAATCATGACATATAGATATAAAACCTTCTGGAATGAAGAGCATTCATTAATTTTGATTATTATTTGATATAATTTAATAAAATAATTATACCGGCCGGATCACCAAACTGAAGCAATTAAAATTTTATTAATTATTTTATTACTTCTTCCATAATATTATATGTATGATATGCAATTAATAATGATGAACAGCTGTGTTCCTCTGAACCGCTCAAATAGTAGTTGATGATCGTGTACTGAAATGTTAAGGTCATATTACGCCATTTAATGGAAAATATAACCCATCAGTGATACAAAGTGGTACGAAGCTGCATATTATTATTACTGCCTTAATATTTATATTTCAGCAGGTTAATTAATTTAGTTTAACATGGTTATCATAGGCTCCTGAACTCCAACTATTACATAATTTAACTAAATATCCTTATATAATTTTTGCTCTACTATATAATCATATATAACATATTATTATTACATTACATCTATATTTATATAAATATAATAAATACTGGGTTGGGAGGGAGCACCAGGGTATCATTCAAGCGGAAACTGGACGATGGTTTGATTGACTGCCTGAGTCTAGGAGGGAACAAACAGTATCATTTCTTATCCTACCGATTCGAGTGTGGTGCTGCGGGTTCTACTCCAACAGTTTCAGGGAGAGTGACGCGCCCTTCTTAACAAGCCATCCTGTAGAAAGCTTAATGAGTATTGCGAATTGTGTTATTCGATTTGTTGGATCATATCGTTGGAAGGAGATTCTTAATTTCCCGTGGATTTCGTGTAAGTGTCTCTGCTTACGGGTCCACCCCTCCGTTTTTGGCCCTTCATACAGCGATAGTGCGAATTCAGATCGGTGGCCCAATTTGATCTTGCTGTTAAGTGGAGCTGCATCCAAGCCAAGGGCTAGAGGGGATGGTGGCTACCATACATACATACATACATACAATGCAGAAAATTAAACGTTTCTCTCTATCTTTGCCCGAAGCAGCAGTTGATTTAATAGGTCATATGAATTAAGTGAGTAAAAGCTTTTACTTTGCTCAAATGCGTACGTCAAATCATTTACTTGAGCATTTACTCACGTCGATATGACAATGATAAATTTTGGGCAATGATAGGACCGACTTGCTTACTTAATTTTAACCACACTTTCTTTAGTTCAAGTTCATTTTCTATCAGTTTTGGAGTTTTAACGAGCTTTGCCTTCATGATTGCCCAAAATTTTTCAATTGGGCGAAGTTCCGGAGTGTTTGGAGGGTTGGCGTCTTTTGGTACAAAAACTACATTATTATCTTTGTACCAGTCTAAGACGGGCCGGGCATAGTGGCAAGATGCCAAATCCGGCCAAAACAGCGTTGGGCCATCGTGAGATCTCAAGAAGGGCAGAAGTCGGTTTTGGAGGCATTCGTCCTTGTAGATATGTCCGTTGACGGTCCCAGAGGTGTTGAAGGGCTGACTCATTTTGCCACATCCGCAGATCGCTTGCCAGACAAGGATTTTTTTTGCGAATTTCGACAGTTTCTTCTTCCGTACACTCTCCGGAACGGCCAACTTAGAGGTGGCGACGTAGTGTTCCTGTCCTGGCATTTGTTTGGTGTCGGCTTTAATGTAGGTCTCATCGTCCATCACAATGCAGAACGGGTTTGTGAGCCACTCCCTACAAATTTCTTGCACGAGTTTTGGCCACCGAGTTCTGTTTATCGTTCCGTTTCGGTGCCTTCTGGACCTTGTACACATATAATCCAGAACGTTTCATTGTTTTCTGCACAAAACAAACTAAAACTTTCGCGTTTTTCGCAACATCCCTGATCGAAATGTTGGGATAACGCTTAAATTGGTTCAATACCATCCTGGCTTTCTCCGGATTTGTTGTGCCACGTTTTTTGCCACTACCATTTTTCGCTTGGTTGTCTTACGGTCCTTGAACGTTTTGATCACATGAGATACGGTTGAATGTGCGATTCAGAACTGTTTTCCGATCCATCGATGAGAAGCGTTTGGGTTTTCGAAGTGAGTGCCCAAAATTTGTTGGCGCACTATTTCTTCATTCGAAGCTATCACTGAAATCACTCGACCGATTTTCACGAAACTCGTTACACAATTGACACAACACAATGAAATACATTCAGTTAAAATTTCAATAATTTTTACCCACACGCTAAAAAGCTACGAACAATTGCGTGGGTCCAAATTTCATCGAATAGAGTCTTTATTTCCCTACATTAATTAATTTGCTGTCTGGGTCGAAGGAATATTACCGTTATCCAAATTTGTAATGCATTACAGAACATTATAAGTTTTATTTCAGCAGACTAAAGGGTGTAATGAATCAAATTGCGTTGTTTTATTTGCGTAAAATAAAACATGTTATGAATATTTTCCCAAGTTTGTTTTAGTCACTGTCGATTCCGTATCCAAATGTTCGGACCTTCTTCTTTACACTACTCCAAAGGTCCTGTTCAACATTTGGACTAACTTTTTTTTTGCGTGGCAATTTTCTTCATATCTTCCTCCGATTTCACTTCCTTAGGATGCTTCCGAAGTGCCTGCTTCATGATGGCCCAGTACTTTCCAGTACTGGCCGCAGTTCCGGTGCGCTCGGGGGGTTGAGATGCTTTGGCACGAAATTGACCTCCTTAGCCTTGTACCACTCCAAAACCTCCTTCGAGTAATGCCACGAGGCTAAATCCGGCCAGAAAATTATGGGACCATCGTGTGACCTCAGAAGAGGACGTAGACGCTTTTGGAGGCATTCTTTTAGGTACACCTGCCCATTGACCGTAAAAGTTGTCACGAATGGAGTGCTCCCCTTTCCACACGAGCAAATTGCTTGCCAAATCTTATATTTTTTGGCAAACTTTGACATCTTCTGCTTTCTAACGTCCTCAGGGATATCGAATTTATGATGAGCAGTGAAAAACTGGAGCCCCAGAAGCTGCCGGAAGTCTGCTTTTAGATACGTCTCATCATCCATAACGAGGCAATGTGGTATCGTCAAGATCTGGGTCAACAGCTTCCGTGCACGTGCTTTACCTACCGTATTCTGCCGTTCATCGCGATTAGGCGCCGTTTAGACTTTGTACGTGTGCAGTCCTTCACGTTTTTTCGCATCTTGCATGAAAGTTTAGGTTAGATTCAGTTTCTTCGCTACATCTTGAACTGATCTGTTGGGATTCCTCTTGAAAGCTTGAATTACCCGCTTAACACTATACGGAGATCCATTTTTGCCACTTTTTTCTTTCCGAACGATGGTCAAACATTCGTGGTACCGATTTAAAACACCAGACACCGTAGAATGTACCATTCCCAGCTTCCTGCTGATGGCACAATGAGAAAGATCCGGATTTTCGAGGCACGTGCGCAAAATTTCTTTGCGCCGCTGCTTTTCTTCCGCCTCCATCTTCGCAACGATTGTACATCTGCTAGTGAAACTTACACAGCGTAAACAAATACACATTCAACTAATTCCACCCAAAATTTCAATAGAACATACCCAACGGGTAAGAAGTTACAGCCGGTGTTCCGTACAACCTTTAATATATTTCCACGACCTCGCGAAATATGGATAAGCGGAACCTTTTGAAAGATTTTCTGGAAAATTCCTGAAAATATATAAACCATGTATCAGCAATGAATCCTAGAGGGTTTGAGCTGTTTAGTGGTCTAGTTACATGTATCAGCAGATTTTTCAGAAATCGGCATCAAGATTTTACAGTTTGAAATTTTAATTTTAATTGAAAGAAGCTTCTAGAGGCTATTTTAAGTAAAGGAAGGGAAAACATAAATCATATTTTTAAAGTTATCACCAAGAATCAACAGAATTTCTACAACAAAATTAATTTAAAAAACCTGAATTAATCCACCGATGGTGAGACTGAACCCTTCTTACACTTCATCATAATTACGAACTAAAATGTGGCCAATATGGTACTGGATACATATTTTCATCAGAAATTCCAAGAAGATCCAGGAATGTTAAAACATTTAGTTCATGAAATGAACTATTTGTCAATCCTGAACATATTGTTTATCGAAGTGATTAAAATATTGGCATTAATAGTGTTTAACGACTTATTATATAAAAGAATAATTTACACAAATATTAGAAATTTCGTATATTTAGTCCACAGAATGAATTTTGATTATCAATACGGAATCAAGATGCTTAATGAATACTTAATACTCAATCGTCAAAATTCTGTAGTTATAGTAAATGGAAACTTTGTGTAATTTTCGAATATACTCGTAGCAGTTCAAAACCACTCGAGCCAATCGATCCTGAATTCTATAGAGTCGCATAGTGTGGCTAGTCCGCTGTATGTGCTATACAACGCTCCAGATGCGACACAATAGAATGCAAGCGGCATCGATTGGTGTGATTGGTCTTGTTCGGTTTTGCACTGCAACGAGTATATTGTCATCTCACAATTATGTGCTCTCAGGTATTGTTTTGGTCATATCTCCATGAAGGATTATCCAATCATAATGAAATTTTGACCAGTTATTTGGAGATATCATAGCTTTGATTTGGCACCAACAAAACTAAAATCGGTACACAAATAGCTCAGTATGTAATCGGAGACTAAACTGTTTGATTACTATTATAATAGGCCTTCAAGTACTGTTTCGTTCATATCTTCGTAACGAAATGTCCGAATGAAAAAAAATCAATAGCGTTCTATGGGAATGTTGTAGCTTCCATTTGCCGTCAACAGAACTGAAATCGGTTCTACAGATGGCTGAGAAACCGATGTGACATTATTTGTAACGACACACACACATACACACACACACACACACATACACACACACACACACACACACACACACAGACATGTGCTCAGTTCGTCAAGCTGAGTCGAATGGTATATGACACTCGGCCCTGTGGGCCTCGGATAAAAAATCGAGTTTTCAAGCGATCTTAATACCCTTCTATTGATGTAAGAAGGGTAAAAAGGGAAGTTAACATAATGAAATTTTGAACACTTATTTGGAAATTTTATAACTTTAATTTGGCGTTAACAAAGCTTCAATCCTGAGCTTCAATTTTGATTATCGATATGGATTCAAGATGCTTAATAAGTACATATTCGTTGAAAATAGTAAATGGAGACTTTGTGTAATTTTCGAATATACTCGTTGCAGTTGAAAACCAGCCACTCGAGCCAATCGATGCTGCTCTTATTCTATACAGTAGCATAGTGTGGCTAGTCCGCTGTATGTGCTATACAACGCTCCAGATACGACACAATAGAATGCAAGAGGCATCGATTGGTGTGATTGGTCTTGTTCGAGTATATTGCAACGAGTATATTGTCTTCTCACAATAATGTGCTCTCAGGTATTGTTTTGGTCATATCTCCATGAAGAATTATCCAATCATAATGAAATTTTGACCAGTTATTTGGAGATATCATAGCTTTGATTTGGCATTAATAAAACTAAAATCGGTACACAAATAGCTCAGTATGTAATCGGAGACTAAACTGTTTGATTACTATTATAATAGGCCTTCTAGTACTGTTTCGTTCATATCTTCGTAACGAAATGTCCGAATGAAAAAAAAATCAATAGCGTTCTATGGGAATGTTGTAGCTTCCATTTGCTGTCAACAGAACTGAAATCGGTTCACAGATGGCTGAGAAACCGATGTGACATTATTTGTAACGCACACACACACATACACACACACACATACACACACACACATACATACACACAGCCATGTGCTCAGTTCGTCGAGCTGAGTCGAATGGTATATGACACTCGGCCCTGTGGGCCTCGGATAAAAAGTCGAGTTTTCAAGCGATCTTAATACCCTTCTATTGATGTAAGAAGGGTAAAAACGAATGAAACTATTTCTTCATTAAACAAAAACTAAAGGATGAGTCAGTTATGTCAGTAACATAACTGCAAAGTTTACGTAGGCCTCCTTGTTGGTGTGAAGGAATTTATGGCATCGAACTAATAAATTTCTATTACAGGATCGCACGCTGTGTGGTCTCGGAGTTTAAATTCGTATCTGTCCAACTCAGGGAACAGAAAAACGGCCCTTTTCATGGCCTCAAACCCACATACAAATAGAGTTGAGATATGGACACACTTACTTCTGAACGTTGTATTAATATTGGTCAGAAAAATAAGAGCTCACAGTTGATAAGGAAGTCATTCACGAAAATCACTATTATTTACGACATAGGTGAAATAATAACTAACTAGTGACAAAATTCTTCTTATTTTCTAGTTCAAATTCAAATAATATTTCGTTTGATGAATGTCCAGCGTGTTTGCTTGTGATAAATGACGAATCGAAATTTATATATGGAAAATAAGCAAACAATTTGACCATTTTTCCGAAACGCGGCTTTTAAAGCAACACCATGTTGAGCCTGTGCGAAATTTCGATGAGCTCAAGAGAAATTTCAATCAAACAAACTCTTTAGTTTCATTGCCCATTGAACAAGCGAACGGTACAGTTTGTTCGGTCCGCTTTCCGTTGCTTTGGAAGCTTTTCACGAGTTGATTCAATTCTTCAGTTTAATATTTTTTCGCGAGTCTAACCCCTGACATCCTGCTGAAGCGGGGGGTTGGTCGATTTAAGAACCCCCTGCTTCCCCCAGTTCAGATACTGGATGTGCGCCAACTAGGCTCAGTATCGACCAATAAGGGCGAACAAAAATTCACACCATCAGACTCGTTTCGCGTGACATTCTCTGGCTCAGCCCTCCCTCAATACGTCGAGTTGGGAAAACTTCGGCTACCTGTGCGATTGTTTGTACCTCGGGTCATGATCTGCCAGAAATGCCAGCAGATGGGACATACGACCTCCCATTGCGGCAATAAGGCGTGCTGCTCCAACTGTGGGGAGAGACATGAGGATGGCGCGTGCGCAGACAGCACACCTAAATGCGCTTTTTGCAAAGGAACTCCTCCTCATGCTCTCTCATCGTGCCCGGCGTACAAACAATGTGGGGAAAAATTAGAACGCTCGCTAAAACAGCGTTCCAGGCAATCTTTTGCTGAAATGGTGAAAAAAGCCTCACCATCACCCGATGCCAATACAAATCCCTTTGCTCCTCTGTCAGATGACGAGTCTGACTTTGATTCGGCTGAAGAGGGAACATCGTTCACCTTTCCGGAAGGTGCGTCAAGGAAGCGAAGACGCGTCCGCCCACGGAAAGTTGCTGAAAAGAAGCCCGAGACCAGCTTGCCCAATTCAAGGAAAGGTGGAAGAAAGGAAAATCCTAGTCCACCTGGTTTTCGTAGTACTAACTACACCCAGGACTTTCCATCTCTCCCGGGGACATCCAAAACCCCTAAAGCCCCAATTTTAAGAACAGAAGCCCCCTCCTCAAGTGGGCTGTTCTCATTTGATGATATTGCCGAAGGTATCTTCAAATACCTCGAAATTTCTGACCCTCTCAAAAGCATTGTTTTGGCATGCTTCCAACAGTGAAGACTTTTTTGAAGCAATTGACAATTAAGTGGCCCCTCCTTGCAGCTATCATTTCCTTCGATGGATAATTTTCCAAATGAGGTCGGGGATTTGATCACTGTTCTACAGTGGAATTGTCGAAGTTTGATTCCTAAATTGGAATCATTCAAATTTTTAGCTCACACTACCGGTTGTGATGCATTCGCTCTTTGTGAAACATGGCTCTCTTCCGAAATCAATCTTCCGTTTCATGATTTCAATATTATTCGTCTTGATCGTGAGGATTCGCGTGGAGGGGGAGTACTTTTGGGGATCAAAAAGTGCTACTCCTTCTATAGAGTGAATTTTCCTCCTATTCCAGGTATTGAAGTTGTCGCATGTCAGGCTGCTATTAAAAATAAAAGCCTTTGCATTGCTTCTGTATATATTCCTCCTAGAGCCTCGATAAACCGAAAACAACTCTCAGATATTTGTTCGGTCCTTCCTTTTCCACGGTTGGTCATGGGAGATTTTAACTCTCACGGTACAGGCTGGGGAGAACTGTACGATGACAACCGGTCTTCTTTGATATATGACCTCTGTGACAACTTCAATATGACAGTACTTAACAATGGAGAAGTAACACGTTTGGCTGGTACATCCTCAGTTGGCAGTAGATTAGACCTCACACTTTGTTCGAATTCATTATCGTTGGATTGCACATGGAATGTGATTCAAGATCCCCACGGTAGTGATCACTTGCCCATAAAAATTTCGGTGGCCACCGGGTTCAATCCGTCGAAATCTGTCAACGTCACGTATGATCTTACCCGTCACATCGATTGGACAAAGTTTAGGACAGCAGTAGATGAAGCCGTAACGACGGTAGAAAGGCTTTCACCGCTGGAAGAATATAACTTCCTCTCCAACCTGATCTTAGACAGCGCGCTTCAAGCTCAAACTCGACCAGTTCCAGGAACGTCATCTCGCAGGAAACCTCCTTCTCCATGGTGGGATAAGCAATGCACCGAGGTTTACCGTAAAAAGTCCGACGCGTTTAAAGTTTTCCGTAGACCTGGAACACCTGAGTACTTCGAAGTATACACGGCTCTCGAACGCGAACTTAAGAGCCTCATCAAGGCCAAGAAACGCAGTTACTGGCGAACATTTGTGAACGGGCTATCGCGTGAAACGTCGATGAGTACTCTTTGGAACACGGCGCGAAGGTTGCGTAACCGAACTACGAACAACGAGAGCGAGGAGTACTTGGATCAATGGATCCTCAAGTTCGCGCGAAAAGTCTGTCCAGATTCTGTGCCGGCACGGATGATTCCTCGCGAAAACACGAATTCGATAGATGAGATTAGCCAACCCTTATCAAAGGTAGAGTTCTGTCTCGCACTCCTCTCGTGTGGCAATACGGCTCCAGGGGCTGATAGGATCAAGTTCAACTTGCTTAAGAACCCCCCAGACGTCGCGAAGAGGCGCATGTTGAACTTGTTTAATCAGTTTCTGGAACTCAACATTGTACCGGATGATTGGAGACGGGTGAGAGTTATTGCCATTCAAAAACCTGGCAAGCCCGCGTCCGACCACAACTCCTATCGACCCATCGCGATGTTATCTTGTATTCGAAAGTTGTTGCAGAAAATGATCCTTTTTCGTCTGGACAAATGGGTTGAGACGAACAACCTGCTTTCAGATACTCAATATGGTTTCCGTAGGGGTAAGGGAACGAACGACTGTCTAACGTTGCTTTCCATGGGTATTCAGTTAGCTTTTGCTAAAAAAGAGCAAATGGCTTCTGTATTCTTGGACATAAAGGGGGCTTTTGATTCAGTATCTGTTGAAGTTCTTTCAGATAAACTCCACGCTTGTGGCTTTTCTTCAATAATGAATAATTTTTTGTACAATTTGCTGTCAGAGAAACATACGACCTTTTCTCATGGAACCTCTACAGCTTCACGATTTAGCTACATGGGTCTCCCCCAGGGATCATGTTTATGCCCCCTTTGGTATAATTTTTATGTCAAAGACATTGACGGTTGCCTAGGTGACAACTGTACGTTGAGACAACTTGCAGATGACGGCGTAGTGTCTGTCACGGGACCCAATGGGGTCGATCTGCAAGGACCCTTACAGGATACCTTGGACAATTTGTCTACTTGGGCTTTAGAGCTAGGTATTGAATTCTCTACGGAGAAAACTGAGTTGGTAGTTTTTTCTAGTAAGCATAACTCAGCACAACCGAAGCTTCAAATTTGGGGTAAGCCGATAACTCATTCTATGTCATTTAAATATCTTGGGGTCTGGTTCGATTCTAAGTGCACCTGGATATCCCATATTGAGTATGTGAAGCGAAAGTGCCAGCCAAGGATCAATTTTCTCTGCACAATTACCGGAACCTGGTGGGGAGCTCATCCACAAGATCTTCTAACGTTGTACCGGACAACGATTTTGTCGGTTATGGAATACGGTAGTTTTTGTTTTCAGTCAGCGGCTCGGTCGCACTTCATTAAACTGGAACGTATTCAGTATCGGTGTCTTCGTATCGCGTATGGTTGCATGCACTCGACTCACACCATGAGTCTTGAAGTGCTGGCTGGCATGTTGCCACTCTCGGATCGGTTTTCAGAATTATCTCTCCGGCTCCTCACCAGGTGTGAAGTTATGAACCCCCAGGTGATCGAAAATTTTGAGAAGCTCCTTGATTTGAACCCTCAAACCCGCTTCATGACCTTGTACCATCTGTACATAACACAGTATGTCAGCCCTTCGCCGAACATTTCCAATCGTGTATGCTTCTCCGATTTCGACAATTCGGTTCATTTTGATTTATCCATGAAGCAGGAGCTTCGTGGAATCCCAGAGCATCATCGTCCTATGATTGCTCCGGTGATTTTTGCTGCAAAGTTTGGCCAAGTTGATTCCACTAAATCGTTCTTCACTGACGGATCATTGATAGAGGAGTCAGCAGGCTTTGTTATATTTAATGAAATTTATAGCGCCAACCGTAAACTTCAAGCTCCTTGTTCCGTGTATGTCGCTGAATTGGCGGCAATACATTTTACGCAAGAAATTGTTGCCTCATTAACACCGGATCAGTACTTCATTTTCACGGATAGTCTCAGTTCTATAGAGGCTATTCGCTCCTTGAGGCCGGTAAAGCACTCCTCGAATTTTCTCATGAAAATACAGGAGCTTCTAAGTGCTTTATCTTCGCGTTATTTTATCATCACCTTTGTATGGGTCCCATCTCATTGTTCAATTCCGGGCAATGAGAAAGCGGACTCGCTTGCAAAGGTGGGCGCTATGGAAGGCGATATTTGTGATCAAAAAATCGCCTTCAACGAATTTTTTCCTATTTTTCGTCAACAGTCACTCGTCAGCTGGCAGTGTAAATGGAGTAAAGGAGATTTGGGGCGATGGCAACATTCTATCATCCCAAAGGTGTCGAAGAAATCTTGGTTTAGCGGGATGGATGTGGGTCGAGACTTCATTCGTGTCATGTCTCGCCTCATGTCCAATAATTATTCTTTGAACGCTCATTTATACCGGGTTGGGCTGAGTGACAGCAATCTCTGTGAGTGTGGACAAGGCTATCAGGACGCAGATCACGTTATTTGGTCTTGTGCTTAGCATTCTGGAGTCAGATCTGAGCTTTATGATTCCCTTCGGGCTCGAGGTAGACAACCCAATGTGCCAATTCGAGATTTTTTGGCTGTACGTGATTTGGAGTACATGAAACTCATTTATGTGTTTTTGACTAACATTAGCCTTAGATTGTAGTTAGTTTAACCTGTATGTTTACTTTAAGTTTTTTTTTATATATGTGTGTGTGTGTTTTTCTTTGTCTTTTTCAAAAAATGTTCAAGTCAAAAGAAAACCATAAATTGTATAGTTATAAGTGTTTCAATAATTTAGAATTTAAATTTAATGTGTTATGTTAACCATACTTTAAATTCCCACCCTCTTTTCCATCCGTAATTTGTAATTCCTATTAACCTCGAGACGGCCGCGAGTAATCGGCTCTATCTTCCTAACTTTAGTTTTAAGATAAATGATGTATAAAAGTATGAAAATTTGGCTCTGTAAAGTTAATTCGATTGAGCCTGTACAAATAAATGATTATTTAAAAAAAAAATAAACTCTTTAGTTTGGGGCAAATTGATTTGGACATCCAGACAAGGACGGATTTCAGTTATTGACGGAGGGAGCATGGTTCGCGTTCGAAATTTTACTCTTTTTAGGTAGCAGGACGGCCTGGATGTTTACCAGGACACCACCATGTGTAAAGGTTACACGGGAAAGAAGTGTTTTCAGTTCTTCGACTTTGCAGATGGCTGACTTTGACTTTGGTCTTCTTGTTGTCAATATATCTTCTTGCAAATTTCCATACGATATTCCATGAATTCCTCTCGATTTGTTCGCCCTCAGAATCAACAGGGTTTTTATATTCACCCATGCTTTTTTTCATTTCTTCTAAATTGATTGTTCAACACTTTAGGCCGTTTTAGAAGGTGCTCCTTCATAATGGCCCAGTATTTGACTATTGAGCGCAGTTCCGGAGTGTTTGATTGGTTCAAATCTTTGACATGATGCCAAATCCAGCCATAAGATCGTCGGACCATCGTGAGGCTTCAAGAGATTGAGAAGCCGCTTTTGGAGATACTCTTCCAAATACACCTGTCCAACCACGATGCTTGCGGTAACGAAAGGTGTACTCCGCGTTCCGCAAGAACTAATTGCTTGCCAAATTAAGAACTTCTCGGTGAACCTCGACATCTACTGTGTCCGGAGGTTTTCGGAAACATCACACTTATCATTGGTCAAATACAGGTCTCCTGGAATCTGGTTGAAGTCCGCCTTCACATATGTTTCGTCATCCATTACGCAGCAGTGTGGTTTTGTTAACTTCTGGTCGTGCAACTTCCGGCACGGCTTTTTGCGACCGTATTCTCTTTCTCGTCACGGTTTGAGGACTTCTGAACTTTAAACGTACATAGTCCAGCTCTCTTTTGGTATTCTGCACAAAAGTCTTGCTCATATGCAACTTTTTAGCCACATCTCGAACTGAGGCGTCCGGTTTCCATTTAAAGGCCTTAAACACGCCTTTGTGATCGTTCTCGTTGACCTGACTGCTTTTTATTTCGAATCTTCACTTCCAATCAACAGTCAGATGTTCTTCGAGCCATTTCTTTCAAAAGTGTATTGTTTACATCCTTACAGTTCTGCAGTTGCCAGTAGGATTCTTGTCGAAATAGAAGAACATCAGCAAACCGTTTGTGGATTTTTTTTCACCCACATGCGAAATCCTGTGTTGTGGCATCGCGCCCTTGAAAAACTGGTTAATATGCATCTTTCAACCGTATCTTGAGTCCTCCAAAGGTTCCACGAAAGAACGATAGTCGACCACAAGCCAGGAGATGGATGAAAGCTGGGCAAACAGCTTAAACTAGCCAAGAGAGCGCTGATTGCTCATTTCAAATGGAATCCGGATATTTCGACGCGAGACTTGGACAACAAACTAGATGTTTCGAAATGTTTTTAATCAGAAGATCAAGAAACGATTGAAAACGTACATGCTGTAGAGCTTCCCAAATAGGGACGAACGTCAGCAAAGTGTAGCCAAAATTCGTGCCCTGATACTTTACACGAACCTGTTAATGAAACAACCTCGACACACAAAAAACAACCCTTGTCTCGAGCTCCGGCTCTCTCCGGAACCACTTTTTGGTATTACTTTAGGGCTATTGTGCATAACGCACTCACTATGTCTTACGAAAGTCTTTAGTAGTTAGCTTCGCCGACCTGAGGCTGATTGGATCGAGATGCTCCGAGATCCAAGCAGGGTTCGGGACGCCCGTCGGAGGCAAGATCGTCTGCAATCTCCCTGCTCGATCATTTACGGTACCTGCCGAACCTCGCGTCGTATGGTCCTTCCTCTGATCGAGAAAGCCAGGGTTTAGACCTGGGTCTGTGAGTTTGGGGCCTTGGACACCCCAGGGTCGTCCATGGATCTGGCGCCGTATGACGCTTCCTCCATAGTTCGTTTAGCCGTTAAGGAGAGCTTAACGTTTCCAGGGTGAACCCGCCAAATTGTACTGTTTTCTATTGGATCGAAACCTATTGGGCCATGACGAACCGTGAACTTCGGAGGACCAAAGGAGAATTGAAGGAAGGAAAGAAAATGATGAAGAAGTGAAAAAACGGAAAAAACGTTCCAAAAGCGGATGTACAAGGTCTGATGGAGCACGTTAATAGCAAATATCGAGCAGTTTTTTCAAACTTATCTTAAAATTTAACCGAAGTATATAAACTGAAATAAATAAATATCCTGAACTACTGTGTAGATTTGGTTGTGTAACTGTTGGCGAGATCCCGCATGCGCACCTCTATGACCCGAACGTCTATAGCCAACCGACGGTCGTATCCCTCACCGTATGTGACAAAGGAGAGCGACAGATCGGACATCTGACATAACAATGAGTTGCCAGCTATACTAAGAAGGAGATATACTATTGGAGAAAGATAACAAAAGTGCATGCTGATAAAAGCAAATAAATAAAAGAAATTATTGAAGTTTGAATTTACATTGAATTATACTAGTTAAGTGCAAGTTTTCCATAAATCTTTTGTGTAATAATCCTATTTTCTACAAGGTGATTGATCATGCTTAAAGATAAATTTATTAGCCTATAATTGATGTCTATTTGATAGGAATTATTTACAGCATGCTACAGCACTGCACTTAATCTAAATGACTCCGTTATATGAACAAACTAAGTGGTAAATAACTAGATGGACTACCCTTTCACATGCAAATACCTAATATTAGCTTGATTACAGTACTTAAAGTTAGTACGGATAGCTCAACAAAGCGACTCCAATACACCAATCAAACCCGAAGCGACATTACATAGACTTAGACAGACAGACTGGACTCCAAATATTAGCGGGACTAAACGTAAGTTTCTAAAAGCCAAAAAACTTACAGGTTACGTAAACATAGTAAACTTAAAGCTAATATCACATTTATTTATATCTTACATAATAATATAAAATTGATTACTTATGTTTAGAGGAAAACAATAATCCCCCTACCAGTAAATCCCAAGCATCGGTCGTTTTATTTGGGGATTATTATTGCGGAAAGAATCCCACCCGTTGGCAATTTCCAACATTAACTATAGCCGATTTCCCAATCAATCATAACTGTCGCAATAATTATCGACTCACCCTTTACGATTGGTTCAGGTTAATTCACTACATTGGCTCTAAGAAACTAAAAACCGAAACTATTTTATACGAACAATTTTATTGGTCTAGATGAGAAAATCCAACCTTTTTCATATCTCTAAAATGTAATCACTAAAATAGGACAGCTAAGGACAGGTTGCTCTCCCCTCAATATTTCCTAAGGATGGCGTGGCTGATATTAAGACAAATTATCAACATAAAGTTGATGTAGAGAGTGTTCGCTCATCACCATGAGCACCGAGTGAACAACAATGTTTTGCTGAATGAAGATGTGAAGAAAGTGTTGAACGTCAGTCAGGTAGGAAAATTAACAGATGTTTTGAAATGGCAGCGTATCCAATGACTGAACCATGGACGTCATCTTGCCTAACATCCCACAACCTACCCGCAGTGGATGTTAGGCAGATTGACGTCCATGGTTCAGTACCATTGATACATGCCCTCGCTCAATTCAAACATCTGTTAATTTTCTACCTGCACTCTGACGGACCTTCAACACTTTCTCTTCATCTTCATTCTAGCCAAACATTGTTCACTCGGTGTCATGGTGATGGCGAACATCTCTTCTACATCATAATCGTTACTCGCCGGAGAATACATAACATAACAATTAATGTATGAACTAAAGTTGTTTTAGAAATCAAGTCTTAAATGTTCTACATCTCCTTTTCGGGCAGTTGACTTTTTAAAGAATTGTTTCAAATCCATATATTTTCCAAAAAACTATGCATCAAATTGCCATGAAGGAACAATGCAGTACGCAAATAAGGGTAATAAACATAAATAAACCGTTGTTGAACGCCGATTGAGTCGGAAGCTAACTAGCCGAATGGCACACTTCTTCCATAGTTCTCGGACAATAAATGTGTTCTGCTACAGTGACAATCGGTACTACCAAAGAACTTCTGTGAAATGAATACCTACATATGAATGCATGAACATTATCACATTCCACTCCATAAAAATTGACCAAATGGGTTTCCCAGGCCACAACTAACTCCCTATTCTACGTTGCTGCCTAAAGGATGATCCACGTGGGGGAGAATAGTTGACAATGCACCACTGGAGTAAATTGGCCCCAGTCGGTTGCTCGCTGCCAGTTTGTAAATTGCAATTCTATTCTCAACACTCAATCTGCAATGCGGTTTATAAAACTGCGAATTAACCATCACAATGCTCCTAAGACCGAACGGAGATGTTTTAACCATGGGTGCGTTTCATCCCATCCTACCCTATAACCTGACAATGTCCACATCACGAGGATGTTCTATACTTTAAGGCAGGCGGCTGGCAGACTGGACAATGGAAAATACGATAAGCGGGTGATGGAAATTTATTACCAAAACGCTGTCAGCCTATTCATGAATGAACATAACTTCCACAAAAATAGGAAAGATTTTTTTTACTTTGCTAATTGTCCGTAACTTGGTGATTTGACGATAAACCCTTCCGCTGGGCCGTGTACTATTTGGTCAAGCATTTCTCCTGTCTGTTTTAATTTAAATAATGGATCAAATTTAATTAAAAGAGACAAGTTATGGAAGGGAAAGATGCGGCGGAAAAGTGGAAATTTGTAGCAAATCACTCGCTGGTGCCAAAATATCGATAAGTAGATTATGTTGCGACATTTGCTCCTTTCTAAATTTCTCCAAGGGATCATATAATTTGCGGTCATTTGTATCGGATTTCAGATGACCCTGAGGCGCTTGACATGGCGTTGGGTGTCAAATTCCCGTCTGGAAATCTTAAGCAAATAAATAGGTCCCAAAGGACAATTAGTTCATTATGTTTTTATCGTTTTTCTTTTTTCCGGTCGAGGTGGTTATGTTTGTCTGTGCTGGTTGGTTGTTGAAGCGCCTTCGGGAAAAAAGAAGCGGAGGGTTTGAAACGAAGTGTGACGAAATGGCGAAAAGTTAGACTGCCCCCTTTCTGCCATCATCGCCAGCTGGCATAGGTTCGGTGCGTGGCGTGTGTCCCCTTTTCTTCGTTTAGTTTATATTCATTGACTGCGATTTTCCGTTTGTCCGGTTTGATTTATATCAGTTACAAGTGTAACATTTATGTTGCGTCTGTCGTTATTTATCGACTTTTTTAAGATTGGTTTGAGGAAGTATCGATTCAAGATTGTCCGAATAGGTAGAACACTGTATGGTATAATCAATAACTGATTTACTGAGCATTTCATCGAAACGGTTTAATGTTGATTAGCTTCTACATAAGCTATTGTACAGATGACTGGGTCCAATTATCTTTCAATCATTTGTTCTTCGTAAAAAAAATGTACTGATTTACATTCCTAAAGCATACCGCATTATATCCCGATCATATGAACAGTCAACAGTCTATATTAGATGCTTATCTACATTTTCACGGTAGCGCCAAGCGGGAACTCCCAGGACCATCGTTCGTTGTTGACTTTTCATCAACTGTAGTAAATGCAACTGATAATTAAACAGAGAAGGGTTAACTTTGTCTGTTCGGCCGGGTCGAGCTGGCTCATTTCCATGCGCTGATTGTTTGATTTGGAAAGGTTTTCCCCTTCTGGAAAACGGTTGGAATTTTCGGTCCGCCGTTATTTGGTTCAACGAATCCCATCTCAGCCTGTCAGTGAAAACGAATGGAAAATTCTACGATATGAGAAGAGATAAGTAACAGCGGCTGATCTTGATTTGTAAAATGCAGCCAAAACGGTTTATTCAAAGCCACGCAAAGATTAAAGTACAAATCCGGTAGACTTGTTCATTAATGATTAAGTTTTTCCCTGCTCTTGGACCAATTCCAATTCAATTGTTTTCCATGTTTGTGATTTTCCATTCCATTTTCAATTTATATTTGTTATCGCAAACTCACCTTATTTCGGTCGTATTTTAACGTATACCTATTTCTTCACCATATCGACGACACTTTAAAAGTACGAAAATAAGATTTGTAACGTAACGAGGGCGGGTCAATAAATCCGAGACTTTTTTTTAAATTTCGTGCCTCTTTACTAAAGTGCTACCGTCACCAGGCAACTGACAAATTTTGAACAAGGCGCTTGGGTTTACCGCCATTGATAGCAGGCTATGGAGTGTTTTGATTAAAATGAAAAAACGAATCTCTTTGCGGAAAAAAAACATCCTTTAAACCAAACCAAAGCTTGATAAATAATATGGGGACTCTGTCTCATCAATTTCGATGGTATAGAAGTGGTTTACTGAATTTTTTCGTGGTCACGCACGGTAGATACCGAACGTTCAGGATGCCCGGTAGGGTGGCAATTATTGTATGGGAAACAATGGACCATCGAATTTTACATACAAACCATACCTAATATGTGTACTGGCCGGAAAACCCAAAAGCAAAATTTGGACTCAATTGGACATGCTCACAGCTGGCGCAAAGCGATCAATGTTTGAACTTTTTGAATCTGAAAACTTAAAAATGCATGAAACGTCGAGATCTGAGATCGAGATTTTCATGAACCTGACTATGGGACCTTTCGTGAGTAGCACCCATGTTATGAAACTTTGATTTAAGTACATATAAATCATATCAAACCATAATTACCACTTTTTTTCATTAGGGTGGTCCATAAGGAAAAACGAATAATTTCATACTGCAATTTAATATTTTTTATTTGATGTAGAAGGACATGTTCGTTCATCGCCATGCGCGTTACCGTTACCATACCATTTGGTTGAAGATATTACACCAGGGTGATTCACTTTTTTTCATTAGGGTGGTCCATAAGGAAAAACGAATAATTTCATACTGCAATTTAATATTTTTTATTTGATGTAGAAGGACATGTTCGTTCATCGCCATGAGCGTATATTCGCAGTAATGTTTGCTAGAATGAAAGATATGAAGAGAAAGTGTTGAAAGTTCCGTCAGTGTACGGTAGGTTGGAAATAGAACAGAAGTATTGAAAATTGAGCGAAAGGTCGTGGGTAAAGTAGTACTCGAACCAATGACGTTACCTTTGCCAAGCATCCATTAATCCATACTGCGGACCAGTATCACAACGATTCACAGTATTTCTCTCTGAGGTCTCTACATTAGAGATGACAAGAAAAAACTTGAGTGATCTCAGACGTTGCGAATCAAAACTAACCTCGCTCAATTTTCAATACTTCTATTATATTTCCAACTAACCGTACAGTGACGGAACTTTCAACACTTTTTCTTCATATCTTTCATTCTAGTAAACATTAATGTCCACTCTTGATGCCGCTTGGCGATGAGCGAACATCTCCTTCTACATCATAATCGTTACAACACGCGGAGAATACAAAACATAACAATTAGAGTATTTTCTTTTTGTTCATTACAATCCACGGCCCAACGACTATGAATATGAGGGAATCTTAGAAAAAAACAAATCTCAATACGAGAACATAAAAAATAACTAGAAATAAGAAGAATAATTAGTATTTTCCATTTAATTTCAACTACTTTTATACTTATCTTGACAGGTACGCGTATATTGTCTACAATGTGCAGCCTTCTTCAGTATCGTATACTGATAACTTGACTGAAAGAAAACTTTCGCCACCTGCCGTATATAGACTATTTTCTAAATACAAAAACGTTTACCTATAGCTAACATTTTTCTGGGTATACCTATCCTAAGTCAAAAACAAATGTACTTAATATCTACCTCGTTTTTTTTTCCTACATGCGTATTTGTCAAGATAAGCATAAAGGTAGCATAAAGGGAATTAAATGGAAAATACTAATTTTTCTTCTCATTTCTAGTTACAGGTATTCCACTAAACGCTTACACTTTCTAGGATAAAAATTAAGCTAAATTCAATTAACTGGAAATCAATCATACGAAATGTAGTAAACATCGAAAGCGCTGTTGTTGTCTTCTACAGGTTTTTATTTGGCATATTTAATGAGAACATGCCTCTTAAAAGAAAAAGACGCGGGTATACGTCCAAACAAACAATATGGTTCACAGGAATAAGGAGTGTATCGAAAAGTAGTTATAAATTTCCAAATAATAAAATAGGCATGAAAACATGGTTAAAATTAACATACTATTTCAGTTTATTATAGCTTAACATGTTTACAAAAGATCCAAACGGAAAAACTAGTCATCATGTTCATTTCTGTAGAATGCCCGTACCTTTGATTTGACACCTGCCATCAAATTCTGCACAGTGACCTTTGTGCACTTCCTGGATGCCGCTGCCCAATTTTTCTTAAAATCGGTCATGTTTTGGGACACTGTACCATCCTTCTTAAATATACGCTTGACTATTGCCCAATAGCGTTCGATCGGTCGCAACTGGGGACAGTTTGGTGGGTTGATGTCTTTTTCTACGAACTTGATGTTATTCTCCGTCAGCCACTGTAGAGTGGATTTGGCGTAATGTGCCGATGCCAAATCTGGCCAGAAGAGAGGAGGGGACTGGTGCTTTCTATACAATGGTAGCAACCTGTTCTTCAAACATTCCTTTTGATAATCTCAGCATTTATAGTTCCTTTTGTATAGAAAATTGAAGAACGCAAGCCACATGTGCAAATAGCTTGCCAAATGAGCACCTTCTGACCGAATTTCTCCATCGCCAACAGTCGTATCTGCGGTTGGCACACGTTCCTCAACAGATTTAGTACTAAAACTGCGGCCCCGGTAGCGTTCTTGAATCTTCTTTAACGTATGTTTCGTCATCCATCAAAATACACTGGTCGACATTGTCCAAAATGCAGCTGTACAGCTTTCGAGCCTTGGTTTTGGCACGAGACTTTTGTTCCGGAGTTTGTTTGGGCACTTTCTGCTTTTTGTACGTCTTCAAGTCTATTCCTGCGCTTGATTCGTTTGAATCATTCCGATGCTGGTCCTGAACCTCTTGGCTAGATCGCGAGTAGAGGCAGATTTGTTCCGTTGAATATAATCCACAACTTTTTGGTCCAAATCGGGGTTGCTGGAGCCGGGTTTCCGGCCACTTCTTGGTAAATCCTTGAGGGAGCACTCCTTACCAAACTTTTCGATGATGCGTTTTACACTTGCCGGGTGAACATTTACTCTTTTCGCAATCTGGTTGTAAGTAACACCCTTTTCGGTGCACCAAGTGTGCAGAATTTTCTTTTTAGTCTCAAATTCAATTCGCGACATTTTGAATACAACTTTATCAACGGAAATGAATGAACCGAATAATCATTTTTGACATGTAAACAAAGCAAATGGCGCTTACACGCTAAAAATATATACAGTAGTTTATGCGTAATAACGCATCGAATGTTTATAACTACTTTTCGATACACTCCTTATCATGGATTTGAAAAACCGGAAGCAAAAGGCTCACAAAATTTATAAAAAATACAACTCTAGTGTCAGTCTGCAATATTATCTGAGTATCTGTGATCAACTTAATTCATCAATCAATTCCAAATTGGAAAAGTATAACTTCAGAATAGTGAGTGAAACCAAATCATGTCCTAAACAGTTTTTCAAGTATGTCAGAACAAATTCAAAATCCAACAACTTCCCTTCAAAAAGACTTCTTAATAACAAATACGCTGGAAACCCTGGCGAAATGTTTGACTTGTTTGCAAAGTTTTCCCAAGAAATTTACACGACATGTTCAGATGATGATCGCGTTCTTGGTTTTTTTTATTCTTTCCTGCATCTTCAAATGACATTAGAGTTAGTGAGGTACACGTTCAAGACATTCTTGCTGGTTTGAAAAATCTTGATGCTGCGAAATGTGTGGGACTTGATAGAATCCCTCCAACATTTATGAATAATCTTGCATTTGAACTAAGTTCGCCTTTATTTTGGCTCTTCAATTTATCATTTGATTCGGAAATTTGTAAAAACTGGCTTTGTGTTTTTTGAATTTAATTGCATGTACCGGAGAGCATGTCTTCACCAGCTCACTCTCATAGCGAGGCTTGTTGCCAGAATGTGATGTTGAACATTGCAAGCTGAGGTCGATTCTTCAACTACAGCATCATCAACGTACACTGTCCACACGACGGGAGACCTGATGACGAAAAAGAAGCGTTCTACGCGCAGCTAGAGCAAGTGTATGATGGCTGCCCGCAGCGGGACGTAAAAGTCGCCATTGGTGACATGAACGCTCAGGTAGGACGGGAGGCAATGTACAGACCGGTAATAAGGCCTAACAACCTGCACACCGTATCGAACGATAATGGCCAACGATGCGTGAACTTTGCGGCCTCCCGTGGTTTAGTAGATCGAAGTACCTTCTTCCCCCGTGAAGACATCCACAAAGCCACTTGGAAATCACCTGACCAACGAACAGAAAATCAAATCGACCATGTTCTAATCGACGGGAAATTCTTCACCGATATCATCTACGTTCGCACTTACCGCAGTGCGAATATAGACTCGGACCACTACCTAGTTGCAGTATGTATGCGCTCAAAACTCTCGACGGTGTACAACACGCGTCCAATTCAGACGCCACGACCTAACATTGAACTACTACGGGAAACCAGCGTTGCCCAGGAATACGCGCAACCGCTAGAAGCAGCCCTACCAACGGAAGAGCAGCTTGGCGCTGCTACTCTTGAGGATGGCTGGAGAAATATTCGAAGCGCCATTGATAGCACTGCATTAGTGACACTAGGTACTTCTGCACCGAATCGAAAAAATGACTGGTTTGATGGCGAATGCAAGCAGTTAGTAGAGGAGAAGAGTGCAGCACGGGCGAGAATGCTGCAACACCGTACGAGAGCGAATGTGGAACGGTATAGACAGGCACGGAACAGACAAAATTCTATTCTACAAAGGAAAAAGCGCCGGAGGGAAGATCGCGACCGCGAAGAAATGGAAGCACTGTACCGTTCTAACGACACACGCAAATTCTATGAGAAATTGAACAGCTCGCGCAAAGGCTACGTACCACAAGCTGATACTTGCAGAGACCTGGATGGCAACCTTCTCACAGAAGAGTGTGAGGTGACTGAAAGGTGGAAGCAAGGTTGCGGCTTATCATTTTTGACTTATCCATATTCATTTGCCGATAGCACTTCTCAGAAGCTCAATTTCAAAATATAATGTATGATGAACTTATGGTGCTTGGGTAGACCTACAACTTGGTCTAACAATACATAGCTCTATCTCTTATATCTGAGGAATAAGAGCGTATATTCGCAGTGATCTTCGCGATGATATTCGCGGTGAAGATCACGCGATTATCATCGTGAAGATCACTGTGAATACACGCTCTCATGTCGAAGATATAGCAGTTAGAGCAATGTACTTTTAGACAAAGTTGTAGGTCTACTCATGCACTACAAGTTCATCATACATCATATTATCAAATCGACCCTCTGAAAGGAGATATTGGCAAATGAATATGCCTGAGTCAAAAATGACAAGCCGCAACCCTGGGTGGAAGCAGTACTTCGACGAGCACATGAATGATAATGTTACAGCGAACGAAAGTGGCCCGGTAATAAATCTAGGAACACGCTCAGAAGATGACAGGACCCCAACCCTAACCTTTCAGGGAGTTGAGGAGGAAATTGGTCGGTTGAAAAACAACAAAGCCACTGGTATTGACCAACTCCCAAGCGAGCTATTGAAATACGGTGGTGAAGCACTGGCCAGAGCGCTGCACTGGGTAATTACCAGGAATGTTTACCGGAGGATTGGATGGAGGGAATAGTGTGTCTTATCTATAAAAGGGCAACAAGCTAGATTGCTGCAATTATCGTGCGATCACGCTACTGAGCGCTGCCTACAAATTGCTCTCCAAAATATTATGCCACCGCCTGTCACCAATTGCAAAGGAGTTCGTGGGGCGATACCAAGCGGGATTCTTTAGTACCCGCGCTCCTACGGACCAGATTTTCGCGATTCGGCAAGTGCTGCAGAAATGTCGCGAATACAACGTGCCCACACATTATCTTTTCATCGATTTAAAATCAGCGTATGATACAATCGATCGAGACCAGCTATGGCAAATCATGCACGAATATGGATATCCGGAAAAACTGACGCGGTTGATCAAAGCAACGATGGATCGAGTGATGTGTGTCGTCCGAGAATCAGGGACGCTCTCGAGTCCCTTCGAATTTCGGAGAGGGTTACGGCAAGGTGATGATTTGTCGTGTTTGTTGTTTAACATTGCACTGGAGGGTGTGATTCAAAGAGCTGGGATAGACACGAGTGGCACGATCTTCAGGAAGTCTATCCAACTATTTGTCGTCGCCGACGACGTTGATATCGTAGCACGTAACTTTGAGACGATGGCGGAAACGTACATCAGACTTAAGGCTGAAGCTGATAGGATTGGGCTTGTGATTAATGCGTTGAAAACAAAAAAATGAATGGAAGAGGCTCACGAGAAGACAATGTTAGCCTCCTAGCACGAGTTCAAATCGACGGTGATGAAATCGAGGTAGTAGACAAATTCGTGTATCTGGGCTCATTGGTGACCGCCGATAAAGACACCAGCATAGAAATACAAAGGCACATTATGGCTGGCAACCATGCCTACTTTGGACTCCAAAGAACCCTAAGATCGAACAAAGTGGAGGAGGCGAATGAACCACGAATTGCACCAGTTGCTGGGAGAACCTCCCATCGTACACATTGCTAAAATCGGTCAACTACGATGGGCTGGGCATGTCGTAAGAATTTCGGACGACAACCCTATTAAAATGGTTCTCGAAAACGAACCGACGGGTACAAGAAGAAGCGGCGTGCAACGAACAAGGTGGATCGATCAAATAGAAGGCGACCTGCGGACCCTCCGCAGACAGCGAGGCTGACGAGTGACAGTCATGGACCGAATAGAATGGAGACAACTTCTGTGTTCAGCAGAGGCCACGCTGACCTTAGTCTGATTGGCAAGGTAAGGTAATCCCGCCGCGTCGAAAATGGACATCGTGCTGCACTTTGTGGACGCCGGATATGCCCGTTCCGGCATCTACAACATCTTGGCAGTATTAAACAACAATCCGAGCATCGAAAGAAAGCCCGGTTCCGGACGACTGACGATCTTGGGCAACAGGATGCTCCAAAGGATGCTGAAGAGGAAGACCGAGGAAAAAGTGGCTACATTGCTGCGCGCGCTTGGCCGGGAGGTCGGTTCAACCGGGCAAACAATGAAAAAGTACCTGGTAAACATGAACATACATGTCAGGAAGCGAAAGTCGCGTCCGCTGGTTTCTGAGCTGCAGGCAATGACGCAGCGGCAGCGGCTGAATTAGATGGTCAACTCGATGTTCCCGGCGAATTGCGACTTGGCGGTGGTGATGGACGACGAGACCTATCTCACACTGGATGGGAACGACTGGCAGAGTACTTCGTATTTTACTTTCCCCACGAAGGACGTGAGCTCACACACCAAGTTCCCAAGAAAGTGCTGCTGTGGCTGACGAGAAGCGAGAAGAGGATGTCAAAGCCGTTCTTCTTTTGCTCGGACTGGCCTTGAACGGGGAAATTTATAGTACGAAATGTCTGCCGGAAGTTACGTCGTTCATCCAGAAATACCATAAGGGCGAAGACGCGGTGTTCTGGCCGGATCTGGCGTTGGCCCACTACTCGAAGCGATGGTTGGAGGAGATGGAGCGGCTGAATATCGATGTGGTACCCAAGTCAGCGAACCCGCCCAACGTCCCCAGGTGTGTCCCATCCAGAATTTCTGGGCCAACCTGAAGCGTAAGATCTACTCCAATAATTTTGTTGCGAAAACTGAGGAGGAATTGATAAATAAATCAAAGAGAGACTCGTAAACATGCTTACACGCGTGTGGGAGTGGAGCATCCTTACCAACTCTAAAAATAAGGTGCTCTAATGACGTTCCAGAGAAATGCTCAATTGAATCAACCGATGTTTCAACTGTTGAATTACACTTGTTCGTACATGGCAGCCGTAGACATGATTCAGTGGTTTCAATTTTAATCGATCACTTGGGTATGGAATAGAAGTGTTCCCAAGTAACAATTCAAGTTTTATTGTGGTTTTAAAGCACACTTAAAGGCTAAATCATGGTCTTCAGAACCCTCATAAAACCATAATTGTTACTTGGGTTAACACATGATTTTCTGCAAACACTCAGTATAGTGACCTTCGGCTTTTATCGTTACCTTTTGTGTAGAAAATCGATGACTTGAAACCGCGGGAACAAATTACCTGCCATACGAGAACTTTCTGATCTAATTTTTCCACCTTGTACGACTTTTCGGAGATGCTCACATCTTCGGCGATAAATTTGGTGTTAAACTGCGGTCCTGAAAGCGTTCTGGAGTCCTCTTTCATACATGTATCGTCATCGATCAAAACGCAGGCCAATTTCTCGGTAAAAATGGACTAATCGGCATCATCGACTCCTGCCCTTCACGCACGGTGTAATATTGATCTCCGGAAGCGTTTTAATCCAAAATTTTACACATATTTATCATCCATGACAATACATGCTGATTTTCCACACAATAGACCGTCATACAACTTCCGAACCCGCGGATTAACTGCTGCAGCGTACTTTTCACTCCGTTTTGGCATTTTCTGCTTCATGATGGTTTTAAGATGGAATCTTGTCGTGGAAAGTTGGACGTTTCACTCAGAAGTACCCAGTTTTTTTTGGCCACATCTTGAACAGTACCGCTTTTTTTGTTTGAAAATGCCATTATGATCTTCCAGTCCATCTTTCGGTCTATTGGTCGATCACATTTCGGTACGTCCGCTAAGCTACAATCCACACTAAACTTCCGGATGGAATTTCGATTCCGATTCCCACACTTTCCAGTTTCGTCAGTTGACATAGTGAAATATTTCGATTAGAGCACCATTTGTGCATAAATCAGTTTACGCCTTTCGTTGCAAAAATCCAATTCCGACATTCTAATTTTTTCAGAATATAAACAAAGAAACACAGTGAAAATGAGCTATTACGATATCCGGTTTCGTGCAGTTTCGTGTAGAAATCGTGCTTATACTTTCTGGGACACCCTATATCTTAAAGTTAATTAATCTTATTCTTAAACTTTGTTTGACAGAATAATTTGAATAGCGAGTCTGATTATGCCATATGATGGCATATTAAGTTCAGTTGGAATGGCGAAAAATAAGGAAGTAATTCCTGTTCTAAGCTTCCGTTCTTATAGAATCAGAACAAAGAGAAGATTTCGTCACGCGATTATCATCGTGATCATTGAAGATCACGCGATTATCATCGTGAAGATCACTGTGAATACACGCTCTCATGTCGAAGATATAGCAGTTAGAGCAATGTACTTTTAGACAAAGTTGTAGGTCTACTCATGCACTACAAGTTCATCATACATCATATTATCAAATCGACCCTCTGAAAGGAGATATTGGCAAATGAATATGCCTGAGTCAAAAATGACAAGCCGCAACCCTGGGTGGAAGCAGTACTTCGACGAGCACATGAATGATAATGTTACAGCGAACGAAAGTGGCCCGGTAATAAATCTAGGAACACGCTCAGAAGATGACAGGACCCCAACCCTAACCTTTCAGGGAGTTGAGGAGGAAATTGGTCGGTTGAAAAACAACAAAGCCACTGGTATTGACCAACTCCCAAGCGAGCTATTGAAATACGGTGGTGAAGCACTGGCCAGAGCGCTGCACTGGGTAATTACCAGGAATGTTTACCGGAGGATTGGATGGAGGGAATAGTGTGTCTTATCTATAAAAGGGCAACAAGCTAGATTGCTGCAATTATCGTGCGATCACGCTACTGAGCGCTGCCTACAAATTGCTCTCCAAAATATTATGCCACCGCCTGTCACCAATTGCAAAGGAGTTCGTGGGGCGATACCAAGCGGGATTCTTTAGTACCCGCGCTCCTACGGACCAGATTTTCGCGATTCGGCAAGTGCTGCAGAAATGTCGCGAATACAACGTGCCCACACATTATCTTTTCATCGATTTAAAATCAGCGTATGATACAATCGATCGAGACCAGCTATGGCAAATCATGCACGAATATGGATATCCGGAAAAACTGACGCGGTTGATCAAAGCAACGATGGATCGAGTGATGTGTGTCGTCCGAGAATCAGGGACGCTCTCGAGTCCCTTCGAATTTCGGAGAGGTTACGGCAAGGTGATGATTTGTCGTGTTTGTTGTTTAACATTGCACTGGAGGGTGTGATTCAAAGAGCTGGGATAGACACGAGTGGCACGATCTTCAGGAAGTCTATCCAACTATTTGTCGTCGCCGACGACGTTGATATCGTAGCACGTAACTTTGAGACGATGGCGGAAACGTACATCAGACTTAAGGCTGAAGCTGATAGGATTGGGCTTGTGATTAATGCGTTGAAAACAAAAAATGAATGGAAGAGGCTCACGAGAAGACAATGTTAGCCTCCTAGCACGAGTTCAAATCGACGGTGATGAAATCGAGGTAGTAGACAAATTCGTGTATCTGGGCTCATTGGTGACCGCCGATAAAGACACCAGCATAGAAATACAAAGGCACATTATGGCTGGCAACCATGCCTACTTTGGACTCCAAAGAACCCTAAGATCGAACAAAGTGGAGGAGGCGAATGAACCACGAATTGCACCAGTTGCTGGGAGAACCTCCCATCGTACACATTGCTAAAATCGGTCAACTACGATGGGCTGGGCATGTCGTAAGAATTTCGGACGACAACCCTGTGAAAATGGTTCTAGAAAACGAACCGACAGGTACAAGAAGAAGAGGCGCGCAACAAGCAAGGAGGATCGATCAAGTAGAAGGCGACCTGCGGACCCTCCGCAGACAGCGAAGCTGACGAGTGACAGTCATGGACCGAATAGAATGGAGACAACTTCTGTGTTCAGCAGAGGCCACGCTGACCTTAGTCTGATTGGCAAGGTAAGGTAATCCCGCCGCGTCGAAAATGGACATCGTGCTGCACTTTGTGGACGCCGGATATGCCCGTTCCGGCATCTACAACATCTTGGCAGTATTAAACAACAATCCGAGCATCGAAAGAAAGCCCGGTTCCGGACGACTGACGATCTTGGGCAACAGGATGCTCCAAAGGATGCTGAAGAGGAAGACCGAGGAAAAGTGGCTACATTGCTGCGCGCGCTTGGCCGGGAGGTCGGTTCAACCGGGCAAACAATGAAAAAGTACCTGGTAAACATGAACATACATGTCAGGAAGCGAAAGTCGCGTCCGCTGGTTTCTGAGCTGCAGGCAATGACGCAGCGGCAGCGGCTGAATTAGATGGTCAACTCGATGTTCCCGGCGAATTGCGACTTGGCGGTGGTGATGGACGACGAGACCTATCTCACACTGGATGGGAACGACTGGCAGAGTACTTCGTATTTTACTTTCCCCACGAAGGACGTGAGCTCACACACCAAGTTCCCCAAGAAAGTGCTGCTGTGGCTGACGAGAAGCGAGAAGAGGATGTCAAAGCCGTTCTTCTTTTGCTCGGACTGGCCTTGAACGGGGAAATTTATAGTACGAAATGTCTGCCGGAAGTTACGTCGTTCATCCAGAAATACCATAAGGGCGAAGACGCGGTGTTCTGGCCGGATCTGGCGTTGGCCCACTACTCGAAGCGATGGTTGGAGGAGATGGAGCGGCTGAATATCGATGTGGTACCCAAGTCGGCGAACCCGCCCAACGTCCCCCAGGTGTGTCCCATCCAGAATTTCTGGGCCAACCTGAAGCGTAAGATCTACTCCAATAATTTTGTTGCGAAAACTGAGGAGGAATTGATAAATAAATCAAAGAGAGAACTCGTAAACATGCTTACACGCGTGTGGGAGTGGAGCATCCTTACCAACTCTAAAAATAAGGTGCTCTAATGACGTTCCAGAGAAATGCTCAATTGAATCAACCGATGTTTCAACTGTTGAATTACACTTGTTCGTACATGGCAGCCGTAGACATGATTCAGTGGTTTCAATTTTAATCGATCACTTGGGTATGGAATAGAAGTGTTCCCAAGTAACAATTCAAGTTTTATTGTGGTTTTAAAGCACACTTAAAGGCTAAATCATGGTCTTCAGAACCCTCATAAAACCATAATTGTTACTTGGGTTAACACATGATTTTCTGCAAACACTCAGTATAGTGACCTTCGGCTTTTATCGTACCTTTTGTGTAGAAAATCGATGACTTGAAACCGCGGGAACAAATTACCTGCCATACGAGAACTTTCTGATCTAATTTTTCCACCTTGTACGACTTTTCGGAGATGCTCACATCTTCGGCGATAAATTTGGTGTTAAACTGCGGTCCTGAAAGCGTTCTGGAGTCCTCTTTCATACATGTATCGTCATCGATCAAAACGCAGGCCAATTTCTCGGTAAAAATGGACTAATCGGCATCATCGACTCCTGCCCTTCACGCACGGTGTAATATTGATCTCCCGGAAGCGTTTTAATCCAAAATTTTACACATATTTATCATCCATGACAATACATGCTGATTTTCCACACAATAGACCGTCATACAACTTCCGAACCCGCGGATTAACTGCTGCAGCGTACTTTTCACTCCGTTTTGGCATTTTCTGCTTCATGATGGTTTTAAGATGGAATCTTGTCGTGGAAAGTTGGACGTTTCACTCAGAAGTACCCAGTTTTTTGGCAACATCTTGAACAGTACCGCTTTTTTTGTTTGAAAATGCCATTATGATCTTCCAGTCCATCTTTCGGTCTATTGGTCGATCACATTTCGGTACGTCCGCTAAGCTACAATCCACACTAAACTTCCGGATGGAATTTCGATTCCGATTCCCACACTTTCCAGTTTCGTCAGTTGACATAGTGAAATATTTCGATTAGAGCACCATTTGTGCATAAATCAGTTTACGCCTTTCGTTGCAAAAATCCAATTCCGACATTCTAATTTTTTCAGAATATAAACAAAGAAACACAGTGAAAATGAGCTATTACGATATCCGGTTTCGTGCAGTTTCGTGTAGAAATCGTGCTTATACTTTCTGGGACACCCTATATCTTAAAGTTAATTAATCTTATTCTTAAACTTTGTTTGACAGAATAATTTGAATAGCGAGTCTGATTATGCCATATGATGGCATATTAAGTTCAGTTGGAATGGCGAAAAATAAGGAAGTAATTCCTGTTCTAAGCTTCCGTTCTTATAGAATCAGAACAAAGAGAAGATTTCGTCACGCGATTATCATCGTGATCATTGAAGATCACGCGATTATCATCGTGAAGATCACTGTGAATACACGCTCTCATGTCGAAGATATAGCAGTTAGAGCAATGTACTTTTAGACAAAGTTGTAGGTCTACTCATGCACTACAAGTTCATCATACATCATATTATCAAATCGACCCTCTGAAAGGAGATATTGGCAAATGAATATGCCTGAGTCAAAAATGATAAGCCGCAACCCTGGGTGGAAGCAGTACTTCGACGAGCACATGAATGATAATGTTACAGCGAACGAAAGTGGCCCGGTAATAAATCTAGGAACACGCTCAGAAGATGACAGGACCCCAACCCTAACCTTTCAGGGAGTTGAGGAGGAAATTGGTCGGTTGAAAAACAACAAAGCCACTGGTATTGACCAACTCCCAAGCGAGCTATTGAAATACGGTGGTGAAGCACTGGCCAGAGCGCTGCACTGGGTAATTACCAGGAATGTTTACCGGAGGATTTGATGGAGGGAATAGTGTGTCTTATCTATAAAAAGGGCAACAAGCTAGATTGCTGCAATTATCGTGCGATCACGCTACTGAGCGCTGCCTACAAATTGCTCTCCAAAATATTATGCCACCGCCTGTCACCAATTGCAAAGGAGTTCGTGGGGCGATACCAAGCGGGATTCTTTAGTACCCGCGCTCCTACGGACCAGATTTTCGCGATTCGGCAAGTGCTGCAGAAATGTCGCGAATACAACGTGCCCACACATTATCTTTTCATCGATTTAAAATCAGCGTATGATACAATCGATCGAGACCAGCTATGGCAAATCATGCACGAATATGGATATCCGGAAAAACTGACGCGGTTGATGAAAGCAACGATGGATCGAGTGATGTGTGTCGTCCGAGAATCAGGGACGCTCTCGAGTCCCTTCGAATTTCGGAGAGGGTTACGGCAAGGTGATGATTTGTCGTGTTTGTTGTTTAACATTGCACTGGAGGGTGTGATTCAAAGAGCTGGGATAGACACGAGTGGCACGATCTTCAGGAAGTCTATCCAACTATTTGTCGTCGCCGACGACGTTGATATCGTAGCACGTAACTTTGAGACGATGGCGGAAACGTACATCAGACTTAAGGCTGAAGCTGATAGGATTGGGCTTGTGATTAATGCGTTGAAAACAAAAAAAATGAATGGAAGAGGCTCACGAGAAGACAATGTTAGCCTCCTAGCACGAGTTCAAATCGACGGTGATGAAATCGAGGTAGTAGACAAATTCGTGTATCTGGGCTCATTGGTGACCGCCGATAAAGACACCAGCATAGAAATACAAAGGCACATTATGGCTGGCAACCATGCCTACTTTGGACTCCAAAGAACCCTAAGATCGAACAAAGTGGAGGAGGCGAATGAACCACGAATTGCACCAGTTGCTGGGAGAACCTCCCATCGTACACATTGCTAAAATCGGTCAACTACGATGGGCTGGGCATGTCGTAAGAATTTCGGACGACAACCCTGTGAAAATGGTTCTAGAAAACGAACCGACAGGTACAAGAAGAAGAGGCGCGCAACAAGCAAGGAGGATCGATCAAGTAGAAGGCGACCTGCGGACCCTCCGCAGACAGCGAGGCTGACGAGTGACAGTCATGGACCGAATAGAATGGAGACAACTTCTGTGTTCAGCAGAGGCCACGCTGACCTTAGTCTGATTGGCAAGGTAAGGTAATCCCGCCGCGTCGAAAATGGACATCGTGCTGCACTTTGTGGACGCCGGATATGCCCGTTCCGGCATCTACAACATCTTGGCAGTATTAAACAACAATCCGAGCATCGAAAGAAAGCCCGGTTCCGGACGACTGACGATCTTGGGCAACAGGATGCTCCAAAGGATGCTGAAGAGGAAGACCGAGGAAAAAGTGGCTACATTGCTGCGCGCGCTTGGCCGGGAGGTCGGTTCAACCGGGCAAACAATGAAAAAGTACCTGGTAAACATGAACATACATGTCAGGAAGCGAAAGTCGCGTCCGCTGGTTTCTGAGCTGCAGGCAATGACGCAGCGGCAGCGGCTGAATTAGATGGTCAACTCGATGTTCCCGGCGAATTGCGACTTGGCGGTGGTGATGGACGACGAGACCTATCTCACACTGGATGGGAACGACTGGCAGAGTACTTCGTATTTTACTTTCCCCCACGAAGGACGTGAGCTCACACACCAAGTTCCCCAAGAAAGTGCTGCTGTGGCTGACGAGAAGCGAGAAGAGGATGTCAAAGCCGTTCTTCTTTTGCTCCGGACTGGCCTTGAACGGGGAAATTTATAGTACGAAATGTCTGCCGGAAGTTACGTCGTTCATCCAGAAATACCATAAGGGCGAAGACGCGGTGTTCTGGCCGGATCTGGCGTTGGCCCACTACTCGAAGCGATGGTTGGAGGAGATGGAGCGGCTGAATATCGATGTGGTACCCAAGTCGGCGAACCCGCCCAACGTCCCCCAGGTGTGTCCCATCCAGAATTTCTGGGCCAACCTGAAGCGTAAGATCTACTCCAATAATTTTGTTGCGAAAACTGAGGAGGAATTGATAAATAAATCAAAGAGAGAACTCGTAAACATGCTTACACGCGTGTGGGAGTGGAGCATCCTTACCAACTCTAAAAATAAGGTGCTCTAATGACGTTCCAGAGAAATGCTCAATTGAATCAACCGATGTTTCAACTGTTGAATTACACTTGTTCGTACATGGCAGCCGTAGACATGATTCAGTGGTTTCAATTTTAATCGATCACTTGGGTATGGAATAGAAGTGTTCCCAAGTAACAATTCAAGTTTTATTGTGGTTTTAAAGCACACTTAAAGGCTAAATCATGGTCTTCAGAACCCTCATAAAACCATAATTGTTACTTGGGTTAACACATGATTTTCTGCAAACACTCAGTATAGTGACCTTCGGCTTTTATCGTACCTTTTGTGTAGAAAATCGATGACTTGAAACCGCGGGAACAAATTACCTGCCATACGAGAACTTTCTGATCTAATTTTTCCACCTTGTACGACTTTTCGGAGATGCTCACATCTTCGGCGATAAATTTGGTGTTAAACTGCGGTCCTGAAAGCGTTCTGGAGTCCTCTTTCATACATGTATCGTCATCGATCAAAACGCAGGCCAATTTCTCGGTAAAAATGGACTAATCGGCATCATCGACTCCTGCCCTTCACGCACGGTGTAATATTGATCTCCCGGAAGCGTTTTAATCCAAAATTTTACACATATTTATCATCCATGACAATACATGCTGATTTTCCACACAATAGACCGTCATACAACTTCCGAACCCGCGGATTAACTGCTGCAGCGTACTTTTCACTCCGTTTTGGCATTTTCTGCTTCATGATGGTTTTAAGATGGAATCTTGTCGTGGAAAGTTGGACGTTTCACTCAGAAGTACCCAGTTTTTTTTGGCAACATCTTGAACAGTACCGCTTTTTTTGTTTGAAAATGCCATTATGATCTTCCAGTCCATCTTTCGGTCTATTGGTCGATCACATTTCGGTACGTCCGCTAAGCTACAATCCACACTAAACTTCCGGATGGAATTTCGATTCCGATTCCCACACTTTCCAGTTTCGTCAGTTGACATAGTGAAATATTTCGATTAGAGCACCATTTGTGCATAAATCAGTTTACGCCTTTCGTTGCAAAAATCCAATTCCGACATTCTAATTTTTTCAGAATATAAACAAAGAAACACAGTGAAAATGAGCTATTACGATATCCGGTTTCGTGCAGTTTCGTGTAGAAATCGTGCTTATACTTTCTGGGACACCCTATATCTTAAAGTTAATTAATCTTATTCTTAAACTTTGTTTGACAGAATAATTTG